>CAIGQW010055024.1:10832557-10841034 GCA_903798125.1 Danio choprae | reverse complement strand
CATACATACATACATACATACATACATACATACATACATACATACATTCATTCATTTAATTTCCTTTAATTATTCATTCAGCTTTCACAAAATTGACACCTATGACTGGTTTTGTGGTCCAGGTTCACATTGCCATGTATACACTGCCATATAATGCTATGACATAATGCTAAAGGACTTTTGTATTTAAAAAATAATTCAGTATATAATACATAATTAATGCAAAAATACATACAATCTGTGCTTCAATCTTGTAAATGGATAGTTTATAGTTTCAGCCAAGCCAAAATCGTGTTCAGTATATGAATGGAAATCAGTAGAACGAAGAATGTAGTCTAACTGTTCCTTTAGGCCTGATTCATCCTTGTGACAGAGCAGACGAGGACTTTGCTAATAAAAGAGCTCTTTTAGAATATTCCATCGCAGTCGTTCATAATAAACATCGCAAACAATATGGAAGATTCATGTGGGCGATTAAGGGTGCAGTGGGCAGACTTTAATGAAGAAACTGATGTTATTCTTTCTCAAAGAGTCACAGAGGCTCATGATGATCCATCTAAATGGCTCATTCAGTAGATTTGCGCTGGGAAAGCTTGTGATCGCTCATATGACTTCTAGCGCCGGCGGCTGGCGGACATTAGAAAGCACTGCAGCTCTTTTCAGTGTGTTTGTCGGTTCTGTTTCACATTGATGTGTGAAATGTTTAAGTGTGTTACAGGCTGGCGAACACGCCTCCAGGTAAATGCATTTAAAAGGCAGCTAGCATTACTAGCATGGAAACAGGGAAGGAGAAAGGACAGAGAGAGCCAGGCGGAGACAGAGCATGGGATTAAAAAAACCATCAATCTGAAATTGAAATGGCACAGTTGAATGAATGCACTCTGGCCCTTTTTTTTCTCCTGGAGTGATTACATTAAATGTATTTGTCTTAGCTTAAGCTCTCCATCTGCTTCCACATCTCAATCTCACCTGTGAGGCCAGGAGTGATGTGACTGATGCCAAACTGATTAAAATCTAGAATAAAACTGTTATAATTATTTATTTATATTTATAATTAGGTATTATAACTGATATAATAATGGATGCACTGCAAAATATGCTTTTCTTACTTAGATTGTTTGTCTTGTTTCTAGTCCAAATATCAAAAAAATTTTAAATCAAGAAGCATTTTCTAGACAAGCAAAAAATATTGTCTTGCTTTCAGAAATAATAAGCCTTTTTTCTTAAGTAAGTATCCTTAAATTGTCAGTGTTCGTCCGTGTCTTCCTTTGTTTTCGTCATGTGATTTCTTTGTATTGTCTTTCCCGCCACCATCAGTGTCAATCTGTTCCACCTGTGTTCATCCCTTGTGTGTGATTAGTCTAATCATCCCCCATCTATTTATACCCTTTCGTCTGTGTTCATTGTTGTCCGGTATTTTGATTCGTGTGGTTCTGTTCCTGTGTCGTCCTGTCTTCCCGCATCCAATATCTGTTCCCCGTAAGTGTTCAATAAACCCGTTTTGTAATGTACTTCATTCTCAGTCTCGTTATGTCATCTTCCGCCAGCCAGGCGTTACATAAATAAGAAGTTTTTACTTAAAACAAGCAAAATAATCTGCCAAAGGCAAACAGAACATTATGTACTGTTATTATTATTATTATTATTATTATTATTATTATTGTACACTACTGTTCATACATTTACTACAATTTAGTTTAAAAGTTAATGTTTTGGAAATAAATCTTACTTAGTGTTTAAGGTTTAATCAAAGTAAAATATGTGGTATTTAAAAATAATTAAATATGTATATTTAAACTAAATCTGTTTGTCAAAATGTAATTTATTCCTTTACTAATAAAAGTGAGTTTTTGTTATTAGTATTAATGACAACTGTGGTGCTTAATTTTTGGAACTGTGGAAATTTTCTTTGACAAATACAAGAGCAGAAATTCTTTGATGTATAAATCTGCTGTCAAAATATAAAAGCATTAACTGCTCCTTTGATCAATTTATTGCATCCCTGTTGGATAAAAGTGGTTATTTTTTTCCCTTACTTTGTAAAAGAAACACCAATAGTCTTTTGACAATAACGTAAAGTAAAAAGAATGTGCACTTTGAAACCTGTTTTAAAATGTTTACATTTTCAAGCTCAATAACACAGTTGTCATGTACTGTAGTTGTCATGTCATGTAACAATAAATAATGTTTGAAAATCATACTGACCCCAAAGTATTCATTATTAGTGCACATCAAACAGATGTCTATGAGATTTAATCCAATAATGCATTCTTAAACCATATAATCTGAAGGTGTGTTAAATGAGCATATGAATGGATTATAAGTGTTTAGCACTCTATAATATTCTCTCCCTCTTTGTTTTTGTGTCAGGTTCAGAAGTGTGGCATCCTGTGTGTAAACAAACATCTCGAACAGAGAGGAAACTGAGAGTGAGTGTCTTTTATGTTCAAAGATTTAAAATGCCTATACGTCTCAATCACAAATGTTCTATTTATTTTACAGCTCAGGCGCACATCAGAAACCTCCATCTCTCCTCCAGGCTCCAGCATCAGTTCACCCAGCAGAGTCATCTGTGTAAGTAGCCAATCGCTTCACAAAGAGTTACATATGTTTTAAAATAAGAATATTTGATTTTAGGTACACTTTAAAAAATGTGGCTAAATAAAATAATCAAATTAGGTTTAAATGATTTCAACTTACATCAGTTAAACTGACTTAAACTTGATTAACTTGACTTATTGATCATATTAATTGTTACATTGCACAAAATAAAGGGACAGTTCACCCAAAAATGTCAATTCTGTCATAATTGATGTCAGTTTAAACCCATTTAATTGTATTTTTCTACATACACTAAAAATGATTTGCTTCTTGTTCAAACTACTTAATTAAAATGAGTCGAAACAAAACAATTCTTACGTTTTTTGGGGAAAACTTAATTGTTCTATGTTTAATCCACTTAAATTTATAAAAATCATTTAAGTTAACCTAATCGATTTGTGACAGCATGAAGGAATTGTGTAGAACGCAGCATTATTCATTTATTTGGTCATTTAATGAAATTTCAATCTTCAAATGAACGCGAAAATGCATAAAATTAGCATATACAGTAATCATTAATCCCTCATGTGTAAAAAGTTAAATGAATCGTATACATTTTGACAGAATGTCAATTGTTCAGTGACCTATTATTTTAATTTTAATTAAAAAAATTTGGTCAGTAAAGAAATTCTTTGAAAGAAATTATATATTACGCTTTCCAGAAAATATGAAGCTGCATAACTGTTTTCAGCATTGATAATAATTCATATCATTTAACGTTTAGCACTAAATCAACATATTAGAGTGATTTCTGAAAGATTGTGTGTAATTGGCATGAATTGGCTGCTAAAAATTTTCAAATACATCAAAATAGACAACAGCCATTTTACATGGAGTAGTTTCACAATATCACTGTTTTTAACTGTGTATTTGATCAAATAAATGCAATGTTTGTGTGACTTTCGAAAAAAGAGTACTCTGAAGATCCATGTGGTTGCGCTACTGGTAAATCATAGCAATTACAACACAAAATGTAGCCTACAGACTTTCTGGGAATGCACGTACTGATAAAATTGTATAGCTTGGATGCACTGAAGGTTGCTTTGGATTAAAGCTTCTGTCGAATGCATAAATGTAACTATTATTGGCCATCCTAAGATGGATGGCTCTCATGCTTGAGTTTATTGGCTTGTTCATAATGCGTTTGCGTGTGTTCTGCAGTCGTGTGGTCATTAACATCACACTGGAAGAGAAGGCTGGCCCGAGTGTGTAACCTTTGCGCTATATGTGTGTGATTGATGTATGCATAACGCAGTGTAAGCATATGTGCTGATCCACGCTCCGGTGTAGGTCAAGCATGAGAGTGTACATGTCTGAGGTAGAAATTCAATTAGAAGTGAATATCTTATATCTTATATCTTATATCTTATCCTCCATGGGATTGTTGGTAAAGGAAGTCACCATCTTTTAAAATGTCAAGTCACCATCATTTTATAGTTTTGATAGGGCATTGCAGTATTTATTATGGGATTAGTTTACCTCAAAATGAAAATTTTGACATTTCATATTCACCCTCATGTCGTTCCAAACCCATCAGAATATTGTCCACCTTCAGCACACGAAGAAAAGAGTTTTTTAACCATATTTGAGAGATTTGTGTCCTTCCAATAAATGTATGTTAATCTGAAACCATATGAACATACGAAAATCCATATGAATCAGATTGTTTAATTCAGGTTCTCTGAGGAGACATTATAACTTTATATGATGAACAGATATGATTTAATTTACATATACAGTTCAAGTCAAAATTATTAGCCCACCTGTACATTTTTTTTCTTTTTCAAATATTTTCCAAATTATGTTTAACAGAGCAAGGAATTTTTCCCATAATATTTTTTCTTTTGGAGAAAGTCTTATTTGTTTTATTTCGGCTGTAATAAAAGCAGTTAAAATTTTTTTTAAACCATTTTAAGGTCAATATTATTAGCCCTTTTAAGCAATTTTTTTTGATTGTCTACAGAACAAATCATCATTATACAATGACTTGCCTAATTACTCTAACTTGCCTAGTTAACCTAATTAATCTAGTTAAGCCTTTAAATTTTACTTTAAGCTGAATACTAGTATCTTGAAAAATATCTAGTAAAACATTATGTACTGTCATCATAGCAAAGATAAAAGAAATCAGTTATTAGAAATTAGTTATTAAAACTATTATGTTTGGAAATGTGTAGAACTCATTTTCTTTCCGTTAAACAGAAATTGGGGAAAAAGTATACAGAGGGGCTAATAATTCAGGAGAGCCAATAATTCTGACTTCAACTGTATATACTCATAAACATATATTAATCAGAGATTTGAATGGATCTATTTTCATTGGAGAGACAGAAATGTCTCATTTAAATATTTTCAGTTGTGAAGTGTTTTGGAATTTTAGGGCAAACTATTGTAAAAGATCAAACTGAAAATGAACACAATCTGTGATGCAAACTCTAATTATTCAGTGCAATACAGCTCGACTTTGATTCAGCTTAGTTCAGTGAGTGAAGTTAATTATTATACACAAAACAAGTGTCATTTAAAAGTGTTGTTTAGACCCTAAGCAATCAAGCAAATAAAACAATGGCAAGTAACAAAACTCCATCAAGTGACTGAAATGGGGATTCAGTTTGGGTCTGGTGTAGATCAGTTTACTCAAATATGAATATACTGTATCATTTACTCAACCTCATGGCAACCTCATATTATTATAAATTATAAAACATTTTGAGGATCATTTAAACTGCATACTGTAAAATTAAACTCAATGGGGACCTGACATTTTACACCATTAATGTGCTTCACAGTTTCAATCATTGTGTTCCAGCAAACCTGCCTCCAGCTAATCCTCACACTTAACTGTGTTGTTGACATTGTCATCTCCTGTCACCATTGCTGTTTTTTGCAGTTCTGCTCATTGCGTTTGACGTGTGTGTGAGTGTGTGTATTTGTCCTGTGTCCCTCTCCTCAGGCAAAAATGGACAACGAGATCCTTGATTACAAAGACTTGGCAGCGCTGCCTAAGGTTAAAGCCATTTATGAAGTTCAGAGGCCAGACTTCTGGTCCTATGAGTCGAGTCACAGATACTGCTCCGATGACAGGCTAGAGCGCCTCAGCTATGGGGAGGTACAGGACCACTAGAGCCCCTCCGCGTCCACTGTTAGCATGTCTCCCCACTGTTGCCGCATCATCTGGCCTGGTCTTAGCTGAGCTTAGCATAGCTTTTTGTCTGCGTTTTTTCATCTATGTTGCATTTGTTGGCTGTGTGGCTATGTTTGTGCATTTTTCCCACTGTTAACAGTCCATTAGCTTATTGCCACTGCATGGTGTGACTCAGTACAGTTCAGTATAACTCTTTTTTTTAGATGGGGATTTCACTTTGTGCTTTACCTAGTATCTGCATTGTAAAAAAAATGTATTAACAAAAAGTCAAGACAAATATTTTTATGTTGCTTTAACTTGTTTTATTAAGTTTACCAGGTTGCAACATTTTTTGAGGTATGCAAAGTTTAACTTAATATTTTTAGTCAGTTTGGTTGATGTAAGTTGAGATGACTAGAAAAGTCCAAAATTTAAGGTAGAACGAATTTTTTACAGTATGGTTTCAAAGTGAGCATATCGTAACTAAAATATAATGTGTAAGCACTGCAGACCTGTTGTGTATTGTCTGCACGTAGTGTATATATGTATTTTTATAAGCTGTAGGCTTAATTTAGTCATTATATAACACTGTCTTCATTCATTAAGCCATGTTAAACATTTATCATGCTAAACCATTGTCACATTAAACTTTAAGCATGCAAAATATGCTCAGGCGGTGCTGCAAAAAGGGCAGGATGAGCAATTTAATTTCTGTACACAGAGGTCTATTGGTCTCACACATTCTTGTGGCACAAATTCACACCAGAGTTCACCAAACTTGAACCTTGCTATCCAGTAAAATGCTACATTTCTTCGTACAAGCTTTGTGCTTTTAGTCTGATGCATCCATGTGTTTTGTCACAGTGCATGCTTTTACATTTTTAAAATGTGAGGGACCCTGCACACTGCCTTTTTGGTTGACTTTTTGTAATTTAGAAAGGAGCAGTGCACTGCGGTTATTTTATGTTGCTAGGCAACCACAAAATCAACCTTCAAATCAGCTGTCCTGTCACAAAAGAAGGCCCGCCTCTCAGTTGATTTGATTGGACAGTGGAAAAAACACATTGACGTTAGATTTCATTCTTTTCTTTTTGCTTCAGGTACTTAGAGCACTCTTACAAACACAAGGAGCACACAAAACAGTCACTGCCAATATTAAACAACAAAAAGGTGCCTTAAAAAATGCATTTAAATTTTAAAATGTGGGTGTCATGCTCAATAAACAAGATGCAGACGTTCCTCTTGTTGGCAACAGTTCTAGTGATGGATGGGGCAACCAAGAGTAAAAAGGTAAAAAAAAATTAATGTGAAGGGCTACCAGAGAATCTACAAACCTGTATGTCTACAATTCTACCCACTTTGAAACAGTACTAAATCACATTAAAAGAGCAAACCGAGTACAAATATGTATATATTTGACAGATATATATATATATATATATATATGTCTTCTGAACAGATCTGAGACATATCATGGAGTGGAAAAGCAGCTCATATGGCTGCCTTTAGTTCACTTTTGGGAAGCTTTCTGAAAAATGCTAGCGATTTATGTGATGTCGCTTTAAGGGATAGTTCATGTAAAATTGGTGGCAACGTTTACTCACTCTCTTGTTGTTGCAAACCTGCATGATGGTTTCCTGAATATCAATGATCACATTCAAACTAATAATTGGGTTTGGAGCGACATAAAGGGGAGTAAATGATGACAGGATCTTCATTTTTGTGTGAACTATCCCTTGAACTTCTGCTTGCTGAGGGGTAATATTGAGTTTTACAGGAGGTATAAGGAGGGTTGATCTGACCACAGTGGCTCCTTCATCTGAGACCCCTTTTTCTTCTCACTCCACACTTATCAGATGTCATGAGATTGAAGGTTTTTCTCTGATTTACTGTTATTCTGACTCTTCCTTCTTTTGGTTTTGTCTCCACAGTCCTTGGGCACACTCTCCCCTTATTCTCAGGTAGACATTTAGATTTTTGGGAAAGTACTCTGTATGTGTATGCACAGTTGAAGTCACCTCCTGTGAAATTTTCATTCTTTTTCAAATACTTATTATACTTACTATATTTCCCAAGTGCTGTTTAACAGAGAGAATATGTTGTCACCAGATTTTTTAAACATTATATTTTTAATAGCTAATTTCTGATAACTAATTTATTGTGCCTCTGTCATGATGACTATATCGTAGTTTACTATTGGTTTAGCAACATACTAGTATTCCACTTATGAATTTGTAGGATCAACTATGTTAATTAGATTTATAGGCAAGTTATTGGACAACAGTGGTTTGTTCTGTAGCCAATCAAAACACATCTTAAGAGGACAAATAATATTGATCTTGAAAATATTATACAAATGAAAAAACTGTTTTTAATATCGTCAAACTAACAGAAAAAAAATAGAAAATACTGTAAAAATGTTCTTGCTCTGTTAAAAAGGACTTGGGAAAAGTCAAAGGAGGGTTAATAATTTTGTATATGTATGCACTTTGTTGAAAAAAAAAATGCTGAATATAATAATTACTGGCCTCACGGTGGCGCAGTGGGTAGCACGTTCGCCTCACAGCAAGAAGGTCGCTGGTTCGAGCCTCGGCTGGGTCAGTTGGCTTTATTAAAAAAGGGACTAAGCCGAAAATAAAATAAATGAATGAATAATAATTACTGTGATGAGAATACAGTATGTTTGTCCATCTTTTATTATATTTATATTTTTGTTTATATTAATTTGTAAAGTTTTCGTAATTTAAATAAA
>CAIGQW010055024.1:10792557-10827557 GCA_903798125.1 Danio choprae | reverse complement strand
GGAGCCCAACATCTACAGGAAGCCTCCCATCTATAAGAGACATGGTATAGTGTGCCCGGCCTGCCCTGGCCTGTCTTTGCTCTCGCTCGGTCCTGAGGCTGTGTGGGCTCATGGGAAAGATGTGTCTGATTAGTTTTAGTGTCCTGCAGAAAATCATTTAGTCTAAAACAAGAAGTAGTGAGCAAATAGAGCTCATAATACATTTCTAGAGGATTTGGTGGGCACAGAGAAAGTATGTACGCATTTAGAAGTCTCATACAGTTGGAAGAAAAAGGATTTGAAGTAAATATATGGTCCTTGAATTCAATCTGATCACTTTCTTTTTTTGTTGTTGCTGTGAATCACAACTATATGTGAATCTGCTTCAACAAGTAATACAGAAAGTATTATTAGAGTTGGCAGAGTTAGTCTCAAACATCAGTATCAATGCTGGTCAAGGCATTTTTTTAACTGATCTATATAAGGCTACATAAAGCTGAAGTTTACTTTACATCAGCTGTCATGCAGGTGTTATAATTGAAGACTGCAAGTTGTGACAGGAATGCACAGTTAAACTCTCTGCTGTGTGGAAATAAGTGTGGAAAGTAATAGCAACAAAGCTTCATTCATTACGACCAGTTTGATGTGGCACTAAAAGGCTAAATTGAACATATTGCTTTTTGTGAAATGGAGTTATGACAGTTTAGCAATTCAGAAAGTAGGAAAGACTTCAGTCTAATATCACATCTATGTTCGTTTGCAAAAAGTTGTAACATGCCTGTTTATTGCTAATTTAATCGTTGGCCATTCGATAATAACTTAATTTTCACAGATTTATAATCATACATAATCATAATTAGAGAAAATATAATTTAATCTGTATAATATTGTAAAATAATTATACAACTGTACAAAAGCATTTTAATGCATTGCTGATCTGTGTATGTAATTGTCAGCATATACATTTTATTTTACATATTAAGTGAATACAGCAATAGCATCCACCAAATGTTTCTGTTTAGACCTACAAAACAGTTAGCAGAAATATTTTTTATCTACTGACTTATTTGTTGATCAGATCCAATTTTATGACCAGTTTATACAGATACCCATGTTGAAGAATTCAAATATTTTTTCCTGCAACTGTATGAATCAAGGCCCTGATATACAGTATTTTGTTAATGCTGTTATTATGCGGGTTCCTTTTTGTCCTCAACTTTGCTTTATTTCTCTTAACATGAATGAAATGTGCACATGTATGGAATTCAAGATATAGACTGTGCTGCACGTTAGCTTGTATTTAAGTTGCTATGTCATATTAACCCTTTATTCGTTATGAACAATATTGCAAGAAAGCATATTTGAAGGTGCTGTATGTAAGTTTTTGACTCTTCTAAATCATAAAAATATCATAATATGTTTGCCGATATTTAAGAAACATGCTAAGTGAACATATTTGTTTATCTGAAAAACAATGCTAAAGTCAGTTATTCTCCTTTGAAAATGTACGTTCCGTGTCAGAATAGCTGTCTTTGTTTTGGTCTTTATAACCAGCCCACTGCCATCTTACCCAATTATATTTCAGCACTCTAATTACACTCAATTATATTTCACACCAAATATTCACTGTAATATTTTATTTTCAAGATTTGAGGTAAACTATCTGCTGCTGCTTTCAGTATGGCAATAAATGTCACATAAAATGGTATTAAAACTCACATTTGTAGCATTTAACAATGAATAAAGCATAACCAGTACCTGAGGTGATCATTGTCATAGAAGTTTATTCTGTTGTTCAGCTATGAGAAATTGAAATTGTTTCTAAAATAGAAATTTCAGGTGATGGTTAGGACAAAAACTCCTTTTAATATGTAAAATAGTCATCGGAGATGGGACCTAGTGAAAATGTGTTTTGATTTTGGAGTGCAGTACCAAGTTCAACCACTGGGTGTCAATCTTACATACTACACCTTTAAAAATGATTGTTTTCTAATTGATTGTTTTAAGTGTATACGGTCATATGAGACCTGAGGTATGTAATAATGTAAAAGTATATTTTTTACTGCGCAACAAAAATATCTGATGATCTGATTCAGGTATAATTACACCAGCCATAAAACTAAACAATATTACCACCAACACTCAAAATGGTTTAACTGGCTTTACTGTAGAGCAACTACTGTATGCATTTAAATATACATGCTACTGTCTCTTGATGGTGGATTTGGTGAATAAGCTATAAGTGATCACGATTCTGATTTTATAGACATTATGAATTATAGTTTTGAAAATATGGTTTAGATTGCGAATAAGAGCCAGATGCTTTATGTACTGAGAAAGTGCACTCTGACTATAACATTAATGGTAAAATGAGCTGCTCAGATTCAATCCATCCAAGTTTTAAAATATAAAGACATGACTTTTTTTTTTCTTTTGTAACTTGAATTTAAATATCACAAGAGTTTTATGCATTTTCAGCTGTTAGAAGTCCATTCTTGTTAAATATAGAGGTCCATGTCACTAAAGACTGGAATGATGATTGGCTTTCATAAGCATTCATGCATTTAAGAAAAAAAAGAAACTATGTCGTACAATGAGTGGTATTAAAATATTCCATGTGTGTATTTCACACATCTTTTTACTCCTAAATATAGATAAAAAGATGAGTATATCAGGGCCTTTAAGTTAAAAAGTTGTCCCCTCTGCTTAAGCATCCGAGTGCGTCCTGCTTTCCGTTCCTTGCATGACAGAAGAATGTAGAGCTGGCACGAGCGCATCATTCCTTCCACAGGAGGGTGATGAAAAAAGGATGAGGCTTGCTGAGGCATGATTAAAGCTTTCCATGCCCCCCTCTGCCATAGATCAACTGGGAAGCGTCTGCATTAGATGCCACACTGAACGACAAGTTAAGCTCAATCCTGTTGAGAAACCACTGTTAGGAAGGAAAAGCCTGTTTAAGCATGAAATGGTAGAGTGTGGAAGTCTAAACATGACCTACTCTGCTAATTCACAAACTGGCGGCCATTTTGCTTCTCTGAAAGGATGGTCCAGGTTGACTTCATGATAAGAAACATTAGATCAATCCAGTTTTATGGCATTCCAAAAACCAAGTTTGGTGCAAATGGACCATTTTCACATTTCCGGGTTTCACAGTAGCGAAAGTCGTCATAGTTGGGTAAAGTGAAATGTTGAGTGCAGTGAATGGGACAGAACAACAAATCATTTTTTTACAATCCAATTTGCTGAAAGAACAAACACCACAATGTGCTATCAAGACTTTCAGAAAAAGGAAAAAATTGTGAGACTGATAATGGCAGCCTGAAGACAGATTCATATTAAATTTACTGTCCTCCCCATACACTTTGCATTACAAACAGTAATTCCTTTTTTGTAATTTGATGCAAAGATGATATAATACATACAATACATACGGTGGCGCAGTGGGTAGCACAATCGCCTCACAGCAAGAAGGTCGCTGGTTCGAGCCCCGGCTGGGTCAGTTAGTGTTTCTGTGTGGAGTTTGCATGTTCTCCCCGTGCGTGGGTTTCCTCCGGGTTCTCCGGTTTCCCCCACAAGTCCAAAGACATGCGATGTAGGTGAATTGGGTAAGCTAAATTGTCCGTAGTGTATGTGTGTGAATGGGTGTGTATGGATGTTTCCCAGTGATGGGTTGCAGCTGGAAGGTCATCCGCTGCATAAAACATATGCTGGATAAGGTAGCGACCCCAGATTAATAAAGGGACTAAGTCGAAAAGAATATAAATGAATGAATGAAAAGACTTTCAAGGATTTAAAATGCTGATGTCCGTTAAATGCATCATAACATTAAAAAGGGTCCATTGGAATCAAATGGAGACACTTTATCAATACAAGATTGGTCTTTTAGCTGATTTAAAAGAATATGAGGTAAATATAAGGTGTTTAATTATGTATATTTGTTGTTGTTGTTGTTGCCACAGATTGTGAAATTATATGTTTGGCTTGAAGTCTAACGTGAGCACAGTTTAACAGTTGAGAGTACATTTATTGTGACATAGGGAAGGGAAATCCTTCAGGCAAATTTTGCTTGTTTATGTGCATATCTCTGTCTATTCATTCATAAATTGACTATATCACACTTTTTCTGTCAAGTACATTGGTTAGAATCTTTTTCTAAATGCCATGAAATCTAACCCTTTTACAAAATGATACAGTAGTAGTAATACATCTTTCCCTTAACTGCATGTTCTGTGTGTGTATTTATTTGTGTATAATGTATATATAGCATATGTGCATTACAGGCTTGTTCTCTTTACCAAACGATTATTGATACTTATCCTAAACCGAGTATCATGGAATATATAAAGCTCAATGTTGAGAATTTCATCTGTACTCAACTGTACTTGCATCAGATTCCTGGACCTAGTAAGCTTTTCATCCCATTTCCAATACAAATATACTTTTTTATAATACAAATAAATGATAATATTCTCATATTTAACCAATTATTATATTATTATATTTTTTAAGTATATGTAGGCCCAGATGAAATCTATTGACATTTTAAAGTATAATTTTAAGAGAAAATTCTAAATTTGTACAGACATTGGCTTCAATTGTTATATGGATGTGCAGAATTGTCTGAATTATTATTTTTGTTCTAATCCTGCTGACATTTTCTTCACAGTTCTGACCTTTTTTGGGGATAAAAGTTATACGAAGCGTTATACGAAGAAGAGAGCAGTAGACATTCAGTGGTTGCTGACAGCATCGAATTAGCTAAAATGTTTAAAAGACAAACACACAAGTGTCAGGGGATGTATAAAACTTTTGCGAATGATGGCGGTTCAAGGTCTTCAAAGCTTCTGGCACCGAATCTGTGTGATCCTGCCAATTAGCGCAGACAATATACAACCGCTGAGATCTAGAGTGCATAAATGAGATGAATTTGCTTCAGACATTTACACAGAGCCGCACTAATACTGTAGATTTATTTACCAGTTTAGATACTTGCACCGCTAATCAAGTTTACTAAAGAGAAAGGTCAGAACCGTCTCCTACAGTTTGTTAGATCCATTTATTTCATATTTGTGTGTGGTCTAGTGTGTATTTTTGTGGTTATCCTCATGATACAAGCCTGTAATGAACACTTTAGAAGGAATATTTTGCTACCCATATGGTGGATCAGCGTGACTAAGCAAATAGTGTCATATTGTTCTATGTGTGTTTTTGAAGGAAAAAAAACATACAGTTGTCATGCCAGTCATTTGTTTTTCAACCATATGGGTACCAATCTTAAAATCTCACTGAATACTCTTTGGGATGCAAATATGTCCTCCCTTATTCTTTTCTTTTTCCCCCCCTTGTTTTTCCCTCTTACCACCTTAAATACAATTCCCTCCACCTCTACTTCCTCGGTCACCATTCACTCTGTAAGTATTCGCTCTCCCTGTGCACATCTGTTTGTCTGTCTGTGTTTTTTTTGCCCATGTGATTGTTCAGTCTCTAGTCCCTCATTTGCATTCTGTCTAATCCTTATGAAGTCTTTTTCCAGTAGGGACTGTTAATTCGTGTGCGGCCTGTGCTTCAGTGTTTGTGTTGACTCTTTTCGTGTGTGTTTTTTTTATATGGATGCGAGTTCAGTGAAGTTTCTATTTTTCACTATAGATGTACTTTAAAGGCATTGTGTGTAATTTCCAATAATACACAACTCTAGTCTTTTTGGTACTCATTCAATGTTTCATTTTCAGTATATGAGTGCAGATGCTTTGTATTGAGTGTTGTGGATTGTGTCAAATGCAGTTACATTTAAGATTTCTCTTTTCTTTCTGACTTTCTTTCTTACTTTTTGAGGTCCCTTTAACACCTAACATTAATACGATTTTATATCTGAAAAGCACATATGGGTACACATATCAAAACATAAATTTTTTGGTATGGGTATTTCGGTTCAGTATGCATGTGTATCTTTGTCATTGCGTTTTTTGGTTTTTGTTTGTTATACTACAGAAAAAAACATTATAGAAGAGCATTTCTCTAAATATTTGTACTGTGTTAGGATATATATATATATATATATATATATATATATATATATATATATATATTTATTACGTATTATTTAACCTGTTAGTGATACTCCTATTAAGTATTTGTTTATATAAATCTATCGTAAAGCAGTTACATACATTATTATACAGTATTTTAAAAACAAGTAGGAACAAATTTAATTAAGAACTTATACAGTACACTGTAAAAAATATCTGTTAATTAACAGTTTCTGTATTTTGTGATTCACTTTAGTGTTTTCACTTTGTTTACGGTTGTGAATTGCATTTTGGGACCTTGATCTCTGCTCTGTCCACTTTTGATGTTGAAAATTTAACTCCACAGTTTAACAAAATGACTTTTATTGTCAATTTAATAGTTTGAAATAATATAATGTATAAGAAATGATATATAGAGAAATAAGTCTGTAAAATAGTTTATTACAAGGTTTTTGTACCGTAACATACAACACCAACCCAGACAATATATCACTTTAAACTATTAAATATGTTAATAAAAGTCACCTTTTCAATGTTAAAATTTGTTAGAACAAAGATCAAGGTATTATAATGCAATTCAAAAACATAAATAAAGGGAGAAGGGTGGCACGGTGGCTCAGTGGTTAGCACTGTCGCCTCACAGCAAGAAGGTCACTGGTTCGAGTCTCGACTGGGCCAGTTGTCATTTCTGTGTGGAGTTTGTATGTTCTCCCCGTGTTAGCATGGGTTTCCTCCAGGTTTGCTCTTGTTTTCCCCCACAGTCCAAAACACATGCGCTAAAGGTGTATTGGGTGAACTAAATTGGCCGTAGTGTATGAGTGTGTGTGTGAATGCGAGAGTGTATGTGTTTTTCCCAGTACTGGGTTGCGGCTGGAAGGGCATCTGTGTGTAAAACATATGCCGGAATAGTTGGCGGTTCATTCCACTGTGGCGACCCCTGATAAATAAGGGACTAAGCCGAAGGAAAATTAATGAATGAATGAAATAAAGGGGGCAATGTAAATAAAAACATAATTCACAAAATACAGAAAAATGCTAATTTACGGATATTGTTTACAGTGTAGGTATAACATATGTATTAATTTGGATGTTGATTATTGTATCTAAAAATACCTGTGTATTATCTGTTATAGATGTGTTTTTTATTTTTGTTTTTTTACATTTTTGTATTAGGATACACTAACCCCCAAAACCTTTATAGTCAGATTCCATTACACGATCTATTGAGATCCAACAGAGATCCATTGTCCCTCACAAAATTAAAATTTTGCATAAACTGAAAATTTTAGTACGTAATAATTAGCTATTTATGAATGATCTGGTCTGCTGTGTTTATATGGATTCAAAGTGAAGAAAATGGAACCAAACAGTTTTAATTTGTCCTCACAAAAAAAGAACCAGGACTGAAATTTCCACGTTCAGTTCAGTTGGAGTATTTCATTAAATATTGTTCATCAAATTGACTGATAAAAGTAGGTCATAAAATATCTGTGGGTATTAACAAAAAATATATATACTAATGTTAGGTGTAAGGGAGACCTGGTTGTACTGCCATGTGTCGTTATATCACATCGTTTTCCAGAGGTGTGATCCTGAAACTTATACTCTCCCCACAGACAATCACTGCAATCCAGCAACTAAGAGCAAGACCAGTGAGGACATTGTCCAGTCCTCCAAGTTCCCATCAGCCTACTCGCCTGAACACTACCAGCACTCAGAGTCTGATTACTCCTACTACACCAGCTCTCCTAAATGTGAGTGATAAATATATGCATAATCTTCAGAGACGTGTTCATTTTACAGCATACAGTGTCAGCCCTTCACAATCAATCACATACAGAGATGCCAGTAATGATCCTATAGTGGCTGATTGTAGAAGTGGTCAGTATGACTAGGATATATTTGGCCGATAATGTCATTATAATAAGGTACTATATAACTGAGCAGTTCACTACAAATGTTTTCTTGTCAATATTATATAATGTTTGGTGTTTTTTAAATACCACAGTTTGTAGTACTGAAATCACACTGTAAAAAGAAAATCTGTTAACATTCATTCATTCATTTTCATTTCGGCTTAGTCCCTTCATTAATCTGGGGTCGCCACAGCGGAATGAACCGCCAACTTATCCAGCATATGTTTTTTATGCAGCGGATGCCCTTCCAGCTGCAACCCATTTCTGGGAAACATCCATACACACCCATTCACACTCATACACTACGGACAATTTAGCTTACCCAATTCACCTATAGCACATGTCTTTGGACTTGTGGGGGAAACCGGAGCACCCGGAGGAAACCCACGCCAACACAGGGAGAACATGCAAACTCCACACAGAAACGCCTACTGACCCAGCCGAGGCTCGAACCAGCAACCTTCGTGCTGTGAGGCGAACGTGCTACCCACTGCGCCACTGTGAGGCCCAATCTGTTAACAGTTTCCGTGTTTAATTTATATATTCCGTATATAAGTGTTTTTTGTTTATTTATGGGTTGTGAATTGCATTGTGCAGTAGTCTTTTTTCCTTTTTTTATTTTATTTTATTTTTTTTTAAGTTTGATGTATATATTTAAGTCGGTTATTCTTATGTAAAAGTAAAATTGTTGATTACATTTTATGCAGTGCAGTTTACTTTGTGATATATTATTTCAAGCACATTTGACTTTTGTAACCTTTTTTTTTTCAAACAATGTAATACTGAATTAAACCACACGTTTAAGAGTATGCATAAAAGTAAACAACACATTAGATGTCTTGTTACACTCTGAATGATAACATATACACAACAGTGAATGTGGTCTTCAAGCAAACACAGATACCTCTTTAATACATGACAATTTAGTTTATTCAATTCACCTATAGCGCATGTCTTTGGACTGTGGGGAAAACCGGAGCACGAGGAGGAAACCCACGCCAACATGGGGAGAACATGCAAACTCCACACAGAAATGCCAACTGACACAGCCGGGACTCGAATCTTCTTGCTGTGAGGTGACAGTGCTAACCACTGAGCCACCGTGTCGCCCAATAAAAGTGTCATTTTGAATAAAAAGAAATTCTAGATATCATACAATAGACAGTCAAATCAAACACAAAGTGGTGTAAATACAGCTGGAAATCATTAAAATGCTCCAGTGAATGAAGATAACATCTGTATCAGAAAGCTGAGTTAGTTATAAAATAAAGTAAAACCTTGATATTTCCTTAAACATAACAAAATCTTTCATTTGTACAAGCTTGAATTGAATACTGTGCATAATATAACTAAAACACCCCCTCCCCCACCAAAAAAAGCCCAAATGTATTCTTTTTTGGAGATTTTCCTGTGTTTTATTGTTTATTTGGAATCCTAGGCTTTGAGCTAAAAGTATTTTCAAGTTACAAGGATGTGAGGTAAACCTTTAATGAAACTTGCACATATAAATATATATTTTATTGCATTAAAGCATATTTTTGCTGTCAGTCAAGACTCACTTTAAATGGTCAATCTCTTCTGTTTTGTACTTCATCAAAACAATTTTTTTCCCCCCCTCTTAGCTTTACGTGCTCCTCGGAGAAGATACTCATCAGGTGGAGAGGAAGATGGCTGGAGTCACAGCCTTCAAAGAGTAAGTCAGAAACATCGTCTGCCCTCTAGCCAATAATTAAAGCTTGTGTTAATTAGATAATAAGTTTGTCACGGATCACAGAAGGCAGAGACAAAGATACTTTCACACAGTGTTTATTCAAACACAATAATAATCTTCGCACCGAGGTGCTAGCGAGCAAAGTCAATAGAGTCACTTCCCTTGAGAGTTGAGCAAGCCGATGACAGGGGTTAGTCTCGTGGATACGAAAGTGCGTGGATGACTTGGCAGACGATCGGGATGTGAAGATGATACCAGCCGATGAGTGAACGGGAAGGCTGAGTTTATATAGTGAGTGGGTGATGGCTGGAGCAGGTGAATGTGATTAGTGCACAGGTGTGTGTGATCAGTAATCTGGTGACTGAGTGCGGTGTGTAGTGGCTGGAGAGTGTGAATGGTGAGCAGGGCTAATGGAACGTGCAGGGGGTGTGACAGTACCCCCCCCTCCACGGGTGACTCCTGGCACCCTGGACCGGCGGCGTGGACGACCACGACCTCGGGGAGCTGGACGATTGGGGTGTTGACGGTGGAATTCTTCGAGAAGAGTGGGATCTAGGATGTCGTCCCGTGGTGTCCATGACCGCTCCTCGGGGCCGAATCCTTCCCAGTCGATTAAATACTGGATCCGGCCGTCCCGCCGCCGGGAGTTGAGAATTTCCTTGATGCGGTAGATGTTTTCACCCATGATTTCGGGTTTTGCTGGAGGGGGAGGCGGTTCCGGGTCTGTGGAGGGAGGAGAGACAGGGTCAATGAAAGGTTTGAGGAGGGATACATGAAAGGCTGAGGAAATTCGAGAGTGAGGTGGTAGGTTGAGGCGGTAGGTGACAGGGTTGATTTGTGAGTGGATAGTGTAGGGCCCTATGTAGCGGGGACTCAGCTTCCTACAGGGCAGTCGGAGGCGGATGTTCTGGGTCGACAACCATACCTTGTCCCCTGGATGGTATACTGGGTTAGGTAATCTGTGACGGTTGGCGGCGTCGGTGTGCCTCCGTACTGCCCGTTGGAGATGGACGTGAGCTGAGTCCCATACCCTCTCGCTCTCCTGGAACCAGTGGTTTACCGCGGGCACTTCAGAAACTTCGCCGGTCCATGGAAACAGTGCCGGTTGGTACCCTAGGACGCACTGAAAGGGGGTTAGTCCTGTAGAAGCTTGGCGGAGGGAATTCTGAGCATATTCTGCCCACGGTAAGTACTGGCTCCAGGTACTTTGGTGATGGGCGCAGTATGTCCGGAGGTAGCGAGAGATCTCCTGAATCTTGCGTTCGGTCTGCCCGTTGGTTTGCGGATGGTAGCCGGATGAGAGACTGATGGATGTTCCCAGTAACTGGAAGAAGGCCCGCCAGACCCTGGAGATGAATTGTGGTCCCCGGTCGGAGACGATATTCTCCGGGAGACCATAGTTGCGGAAGACATTATGGAATAGGGCCTCAGCAGTTTCTAAGGCGGTAGGTAGGGCTTTGAGTGGGATTAGTTTACAATGTTTAGAGAAACGATCGACGACTACCAATATGGTGGTGTGACCCCGAGATGGAGGCAAATCTGTAGCAAAGTCTACTCCGATGTGGGTCCAGGGTCGGCGTGGAATGGGTAACGGTTGAAGTTTGCCTTCAGGGAGACGGTGAGGAGTGGTGGTGACGGCGCAGACCGAACAACCCCGGACATACTGGGCAACGTCCTTGGCCATACCAGGCCACCAGTATCTTTCCCGTAGGAGCGAGAGGGTTCGCCTGCTGCCCGGATGTCCTGAACCGAGGGATGTGTGCGTACTGTCTAGGAGGGTGAGACGGTGACTGGAGGGTACATAGGTTAAACCTTGTGGGAGTTCCGGAGGAGCTGGCTCCTCGAGAGTGGCAGCACGAATTTCCTCATCGATCTTCCAAAGGATGGGTGCGATGGAGATGGATGGTGGTAGTATAGGTTCGGGAGTGTCTTGAATGGGATCCGGTGAGTATAGACGAGAGAGGGCATCGGCCTTACAGTTCTTGTTCCCTGGTTGGTACGTGATGGAGAAGTTGAACCGGGTGAAGAATAGTGACCATCGGGCTTGTCGGGCATTCAGACGTTGAGCATTACGAAGGTATTGTAGGTTCTTATGATCCGTGATAACCGTAAAGGGAAATCGTGCTCCTTCCAGCCAGTGCTGCCATTCCTCGAGGGCCAGCTTGATGGCTAGTAACTCACGGTCCCCTATGCCGTAGTTTTGCTCTGCAGAGCTGAGTTTCCGGGAGTAGTACGCACACGGATGGAGAGCTTTGGGTTTATCCGACCACTGGGAGAGCACGGCCCCTACTCCTACGTCCGCCGCATCGACTTCAACTACGAAGGGCCGTGTAGGATCCGGGTGTCTGAGGATGGGTGCTGCGGTAAATTTGCTTTTGAGGAGTCGGAAGGCGCGATCCGCTTCGGAGCTCCAAGCGATGGTTCTTCGACCCCCCTTGAGGAGAGATGATAATGGGGAAGAGATTACACTGTAGTTCTTTATAAAGCGTCGATAGAAGTTGGCAAATCCCAGGAACCGCTGGAGCTGCTTGACGGTTTGGGGTTCTTTCCAGTTGGTCACAGCGTCTACTTTGGCGTTTTCCATCTGAACCCCCGCAGCGGAGATCACGTACCCGAGGAAGGAGATGGTGGAACTCACATTTTTCAGCTTTTAAGTAGAGTTGGTGTTCCCGGAGACGAAGTAATACTTGGCGCACTTGATCACAATGGTCTTCTAGGTTACGGGAATAAATTAGGATATCGTCGATGTACACAATGACACAGTGATGAAGGAGGTCTCTGAAGATTTCGTTCATATAGTTTTGAAATACTGATGGACTGTTAGCTAACCCATAGGGCATTACCAAATATTCGTAGTGGCCAGTAGGAGTTATGAAGGCGGTCTTCCACTCATCTCCCTCTCGAATACGGATCAGGTTGTAAGCGCTGCGGAGGTCCAGCTTACTAAATATTCGCGCCTCCCGGAGCTCCTCAAGGGCTGCTGGTACAAGCGGTAGTGGGTAAGCAAACTTGACCGTAGCCTCATTCAAAACCCGATAATCGATGCATGGCCTGAGTCCTCCATCCTTTTTGGTGACGAAGAAGAAGCTCGATGCGGCAGGCGATCGTGATGGTCGGATGAAACCCTGGTCGATGGCTTCTTGAATGTAGCTCTCCATCGCCTCGTGTTCAGGACGGGAAAGAGGGTATATGCGACCGTGCGGCAACTTGGCATTGGGCAGCAGGTCGATGCTACAGTCGCAGGGCCGGTGAGGAGGAAGTTGTGTAGCACGTTCCTTACTGAAGTCTGCGCTGTCTTCATAGATGACCATATGTTGGCGGACGCTGGGTGTTAGACCTTGACGATAGGCGGCTAGCAGCGCCACCTGGTTCCACCCACTACTGGCGGCGAGAGTGCGGAACTGAAGGGTGTATTCATGGATAGGGAGCTTGCCTTGGTTGAGTGCGATGAGTTCATCGTGAACGGACAGAGGGGTGAGTGCAGTGCCGAAGACTTCTTTGAAATGTTGGGTGAAGGAGTGATAGGAGTGGAGAACCGGGTTGCGAGCGTTCCAGAGGGCGTCCGCCCATTGCAGTGCTCGCCCCGTGAGGAGAGAGATCATGAAAGCGACCTTGGAGATTTCTGTAGGGAAGGATCGGGAGTTGGTCTCGATGTAGAGCGAGCACTGTAGCACAAATCCAGCACAGGTACTGGGGTCGCCCGCATAGCTAGCGGGACGAGAGAGGGCTGGTATCCTGTCACGGATCACAGAAGGCAGAGACAAAGATACTTTCACACAGTGTTTATTCAAACACAATAATAATCTTCGCACCGAGGTGCTAGCGAGCAAAGTCAATAGAGTCACTTCCCTTGAGAGTTGAGCAAGCCGATGACAGGGGTTAGTCTCGTGGATACGAAAGTGCGTGGATGACTTGGCAGACGATCGGGATGAGCAGACAGAGAGAGTGTGACCATGTGAAGATGATACCAGCCGATGAGTGAACGGGAAGGGTGAGTTTATATAGTGAGTGGGTGATGGCTGGAGCAGGTGAATGTGATTAGTGCACAGGTGTGTGTGATCAGTAATTTGGTGACTGAGTGCGGTGTGTAGTGGCTGGAGAGTGTGAATGGTGAGCAGGGCTAATGGAACGTGCAGGGGGTGTGACAAAGTTAGTATGTGTCTGGTTTTCTTTATCAATCATCAGCTATCATGCTATACATCCCATCTGTCTGCAGAAAGTTTTTCATTTATTGTATTTTTTAATCATTAAGACACATTTCTCATTTTTAGGTAGTTCTTTTGTTTGTTCAAAGTTTCAGCTCAAGTCTTTCTTAAATAACAAAATAAAAAATACTTTACAAATTAAAAACAAAAATGACTTTACGTCGATTACATTGTAGTACAATGATACAAAATGATTCATATTTTGTCACATTTTTGTATACTTTTAATGAAATGTTTGTCTATATTTCGATTCTATTGTTCATATTCGCCTATATATATATATATATATATATATATATATATATTACAATTAAATTTATATGCTGTAGCATTTACTGTCAAATTCAGTTAGATGTCTGTCCATCTGTTTGAAAGTGGCCCTTAAATGCTATTATACTATATTAAAGGTTATACTATTTTCAAAAGTGTTTTTCTACATTCTAAAGTGTCTCTTACATTTAAAATAAAATAGCTGTAAAATGTACAGTATTACTGGCAATTTTGGTTACCAGTAATACTGTAAAATTTACAAGTGCAGTGTCAATAAACAATTACAATTGTGTTGTAGTTTTACAGCACAGTTGTAATTGTTCATTTACAGTGTGCTTGTAAATTTTGCCTGTAATACTATAAAAATTGCCAGTAATACTGTCAAATTTACACATGCACTTTAAATTAACAATTACAATTGTGCTGTAAAACTACAGAACAATTGTAATTGTTAATTGACAGTGCATTTGTAAATTTTACAGTATTACTGGCAACCAGAATTGCCAAGAATATTGTAAATTTTACAGCAATGTTTACAGTGGAATTGCTTTACATGCATCCAAGGCTAAAAATGCTTTCATTTTTCTCATAATAAACATTGAAATGATGCATTCAAGGATCAATATAAGCTGTTTTAGACTAATAAGAAGGTTTTAAGATCTAAAATTTTTTATTGTATATGTAAAAAGATCTAAATAATTTCAATTTCTCAGTTCATGGGCCCTTTAAACATCTCACAAACAACAGTATTATACACTACTGTACATAAAAGGTCATCCAAAAAAACACAGAACAACACAACAGGTTTCCGATCACTCATGAACATTTGTGTCTCTGTCTCAGATTCAGGGTGGGATCGGTCGGATGATCCTAAAGGAGGAGATGAAAGCCCGCTCTGGTTCCTATGACAATGACCCCTGGGGCAGCGCACGAAACTCCCGCAGTGGGAGCAGGGAGATGCTGCACAGCATGGGCCACAACAACACAGTTAACGGCTGTAAGTGCTCTACTACAACCACACATTATAGAGACGTGTGTTTGAAGGCAAGACATTGTATGGTATTAATAAACAAACTAGTTATGACCATACTTACTCAGTTAATTGATTGCAGTAAGAATTATAAATGCTTTTTGTGTTAAGTTTTCAATGTTTAAAAGAAGCACTGTTGAATGAAATATGCACACATTTCCATACAATCACTCACTCTATCCTTTGGCTTAGTGCCTGATTTATCAGGGGTCACCACGGCTGAATGAATCGCTAATTACTCTGGCATATGTTTTTATGCTACGGATGCCCTTCCAGCTGCCACCCAGCACTGGTAGACACCCTTACACTCTCTCTCATTTACACATACATTCATTCACTATAGCCACTTTAGTTTACACAATAACACATTTCTTTGTACTGTGATCCGGATACATGCTGAAACAGGAAGAATATGCAATCTCCACACAGAAATGCCACCTGGGCCAGCCAGGACTCGAACTAGCCACCTTTTTGCTGTGAGGCGACAGTGCTAACCACTGAGCCCCATTTGCATACATTCCAAGCATAAAAATCTGAACATTGGATAAATTCAGGTTAAAAATACTTATTTTCTTTTTTTGACACATTAAAGGTTTTTACAGAGAGGATTTGGGGAATCTTTTTTTTCCACTCCATACAATACATCAGACAATACCACAGACAGCTAAAAATAAACTATATATATATATATATATATATATATATATATATATACTGCACATAATCATCAATGCATGAACATATCCTTTTGTAAAAACCTTGTAAACTAAATAATGTAGTTATGAATAAAGATCTGGTTTATGTAATTACTGCTGTAGTGGAGATTTAAAAAATAAAAACAGCCTTTAGAAATATGTATTGTGTCCACAAACACAAATTTAAAAAAGTGTAGGGAAAGAAGCTCTTAAATTTTATTTGGATGTTTTCTGAAAAACATTTAATCAAAGTCCTCCAAAGTCTCAAAATGGACAGATGCAAGAAATACCAGTGTTTTTTGGCTGCAGTGTCTCACCTTACAGGGATAGTTCACCCAAAAATGAAAATATCTCCATTTACTCACACTTATCATGTGGTTCTAAAATTTATACATTTCATTCGTCTGTTGTGGCGGTTTATACCACTGTGGCAACCCCTAAAAAATCAGCAACTAAGCCGAAGAAAAATGAATTATTCATTGAGATGTTAAAATGGCTGTTCAACAAGCGAAAGAAACTCAAACAAGTCTGGAACAAGTGGAATAAATGATGACATAATTTTCATTTTTTGGTGAACTATCCCTTTAAGACCACCTTTTCCCTTCCCACAATCTCCCTGGGTGCAAATGCATGACGGCAACAGGTGCGGTGTGCTTTTGACTGCATGTGGTATGGGAGTTGCTTTGCTCTTCTTCAGTATGGCTGTGATTATTCAGCGCAGGACAGTGTGGTCAATGAAGATGTGGCACAGAGCCATCTCATTAAAGCAGTCGAGCTCTGGAACTCTTTACAGTGAAGGCAGGCTTGAGTCAACAGTGACACAGCCAGCATATGCTGATATAGGAGGGGGGATTCTGTGAGGCTTCTCAGGAATAGTGCAGACACAGCAAAAAAAAACTATATATTACTACACTACAGCCAATGCAGTGCCATGCACCTGTTCTTATTCTGTCTGAGTCTCTTGCTCTTACTCACACACACACACACACACACACGCACACACACACACACATGCACACACACACACACACAAACACACACACAGAAACACACATGTACCGCTATATTTATGGGGAGTTCCCAAAGATGGAATGTTTTTTATACTGTACAGACTGTATCTATCTCTAAACATTCACATGTTCACAGGAAACATTCATCATTTTTACATTTTCAAAATAAATATTTCTGTCACAAATTTGCTGGTATTTCTATACTTGTGGGGACATTTGGTGCCCAAAACGTAAGGAATAAAAGGTACACACACGTACTTCTCACCCTTGCTTTAGTGATTACTCTAGTTTTTAGTCCAGAAATATTTTAATTATCTTTTTTTTATTATTAATAATGTATATTGTACACAAAATACACAAATATGCTACTATCATTAGTAAACGGGTGAATTTATAGCTTTTAGGTAACACTTTGCATAAAAGTCCATTAGCTAGCAGCAGTTAATTCATTAACTAACAGTGAACAATGCATGTGTTTATTTATTTTTGTTAACACGAGTTAATAAACATAACACAGTTCTCATTAATTTATTACATGGTAGGGCTATTGTATTAATTATTGATCATCACTCTTTTAAATATTTTAAATATTATTAAATTTGTATAAATTTACCACTATCCATAATCTGGCTACTCAGACATAGCTTCTTTTATAAAAAATGAATCTGAAATTAATCTCTTATATTTTCAACAACTATTTGTTTATGGGTTTTTCCCAAATTTGGGAATTTGGGTGCACAAAATCAAAGTTTTCAGCTAATATAGACTACTCTGATTGGCTACTGTGTTTATAAGCATGGCAGAAATATGTTTGATTGGTTAAATGGCTACAAAGTATAAAAGTGTGCGCATAAATTCAATGCTGTGAATTGTCATTCTTTATTCATCTAAATTTAGTTTAGTTTATTGTGCATTATGTTTATTGTCTTTTTGTATTTTTTTGTCACAAGTCATGATTAATTTCCAACCCTTATAGATATTACTTACATATACGTGAATAATATATACATATTCATTGCATCCCAGTGAAATATTCTGCATTTTTAATGGTTAAATTAAGTTGGATACAGTATCCATCCTCAATAACTTTCCTTTGCATTGCAGCCCACCTTTCACTCCATCTCTCTCATATAAACATGCTGCTCTCCTTAATTCTATTTCGGTGTATCTCAAGGGGAAGAGCACAAAGCATCTGGAAAATTCCCTTCATACCCTCCCTCTCTTTAGTTCCCTGTTTTCCTCCGGTTTCTCCAATATTCCTGCATTTTCCTCCCCCATATCTGTACCGCTGCTCCACAAAATCCTGCGTCTTCTTTTATTCATGACTAGAAATATGTGGCATTTACTGTACAGCTTATAAAGTAGACCAAGAGGAAGTTTGGGAGTGATGTTGTATAGTTTATACAGCTGAGATAATAGGCTGGATTTCAGAGGTGTTGGTTAAGACAGGCCGGTTAATAAACATCTATGAAACACTCCCAAACTACACAAGGGATTTTGGGTAAGAGTTTGAAGCAATGAATAAAACATAGACTGAAAATTGGGGATGTAGATGTTCATCGTGATCTTGTGTAGACAGAAGGTGTCGAGAGAAAAGATAAATAGCAAAAGTAGCAAAATTAAATACAATTTTTGTATTTAAGGTTTAATAAATGTAATGCATATCTATTTTTTTTTTATAAAAGTTAGATTTAGACGTGTGTTAATGTGCTAATATTGATTAAACAAATGTATGCTTTTGTTCAGTAAACGTGCATTAACAACTTTCCACAAGTATCATATTTTGATATTATCGATATTCGCAATAACAGATTTATAAGATTTAATATTTCCACTAAAAGTTAATCAATATGCAGTATAACATTGAGAATATTCATGTATATTTTCTTAAACTCCAAATTAGCATATATGATCAATATATAAGGAAGGAAGGAAGGAAGGAAGGAAGGAAGTGGGAAGGAAGAAAGAAAGGAAGGAAGGAATTCACATTCACATTTTTACAAAGAAAGAAAGAAAGAAAGAAAGAATTAATGAATTTTACATTCATATATTTAAAAAGAAATGAAAGAAGGAAGGAAGAAATACACATATTTACAAAGAAAGAAAGAAAGAAGTTCACATCCGCATATTTACAAAGGAAGGACAACAACAAATAACACACAATTTGTAATTCAAATTACAGGTAAAATGTTAATGGAGATTTAAACTTTTATTAGACACAAACAAATATTAGTACATCCCTGTACTGTAGACTGACCAAACACATCGTCTACAAATGATGTCATGTCACCATTCTCACAAAAACTCATTTTTGTAATGCAACTGTCATACAAAAACAGCCAAAACACATTAAAAGTGTTTTATTTTTAGTTCAAAATAGTACGAAAACATACCCTAAATCCCTGTTTATCTTCATCTGTAATTTTAAAGACACTATATTTCTTCTATAGATGTTAATAGAAATAGGGATCTTCCTTTTCATCCATAAGTCCTTTACATTCTTCTTTTCTCCTTTTTCCCCGCTTTTTTCCCTTTTCACTGCCTTGATGTTTTTCCATTCATCAGCATTCTTCAGGCTCATTGAGCACTTTGATGTGCTGTGTTTCAGTGTTTTTGCTGAGCAGTTTGCGCTCCTGTCTGTTTGTTGACAGTTTTGAGATTTTTCCAATGGTTCTTTCAGCAGATCCAAAACCTCAGGGAACGCAGAGACACAAGTCTGACCTGATGGCGCAATATATACCAATAACTGCAGATTTACCTCATCAATATACTAGACTCTTAATTATCAAATTACTAAAGAGATTTCTTTTTTTTTCTTCAGCTCCTCGGCCAAACTTTGCAGCAGAGAATGGTGAGTGGCTTTTGAAATATTTCCATGTTTACTATGCAAATATTAAAATGTAAACACTTTAGTATTGCAATTATTTGGGTCAAAGATGAAAAGGGGTTTCCAGCATCAAAACAATACAATTTCAATGTTGTTCAAACATTAGAACATCACTTACTTTCTTTTGGCTTAGTTCCTGATTTATCCACCACAGCGGAATGAACTGCTAATTACATTAGAACAGTGTTTCTCAACCATGTCATTCTCTTTTGAATGTCTCCTTTGTCTGTTACACCCATTACAGGCCTTTCAGTCTCTGCTAAGCTGATGATCTGAATCAGAGCTAGTGGTCCTCCAGGAACGTGGTTGGGAAACACTGCATTAGAATGTTTTGTGTAGTTTTATTTTAGTCTGATCAATATCTAAATTAAGTCAATTGTACAATAGTTGTATATCAAAAATATGATCATACTTATACCAAAGTTATTTGTTGATATATTAAAGGACTCTTTAAAGATCACAGTGCAGCCCACAACATACTAATTGTAACTCAATTTACATATTTAGCATTATCCTTCAAACCACTAGATTTTACCCATGTGTCAATAATTTAAAAAACAGCAAGAAGGTCTCTGGTTCGAGCCCCGGCTGGGTCAGTTGGCATTTCTGTGTGAAGTTTGCATGTTCTCCCCGTGTTTGCGTGGGTTTCCTCCGGGTGCTCCGGTTTCCCCCACAATTCCAAAGACATGCGGTACAGGGGAATTGGGTAAGCTAAATTGTCTGTAGTGTATGTGTGTGTATAGATGTTTCCCAGTGATGGGTTGCAGCTGGAAGGGCATCCGCTGTGTAAAACATATGCTGGATAAGTTGGCGGCTCATTCCGCTGTGGCGACCCCAGATTAATAAAGGGACTAAGCCGAAAAGAAAATGAATGAATGAATGAATATCTGTTGTGCTGGGTGATGGTGGAATATTATTTTGTAAGATATTTTAACACTTGATTTTCACATATCTAAGACATTTGAACGATTTGACACTTGAATTGCATTTTTTATGCTTTCTATGTATATAAACACTTTTGTGAAGTTAATTTGACATGGACACCAATGAGGCATTTCCTGTTTGATCCATTCATTAAAAGCATTTTATTTTTAGATTTCACAAAGTCAGGAATTAGCATGGTATAATTAAAAGCCAGTAAGTTTAATTATATACATATATTTTAAGCTTTTGAATGAGCAGACTGGAGTCAAATCATTTGGTGCTCATATATTGTTGTCAAAATTTAGAATTGTAATACATTTTGGTAAGTCTATTATCCTTAAGTTACATTTACTTTATAAATGATTAACCAATAAATTGTTTGCTGTTTAGACAGATTTTTACCTGGTCAATAGCGCCATCTAGTGTGCACTAACCTATCTTATATACTGGGGTTAAACATTGACGTTTATTGTTGTGATATCTTAAATCTATTTTTAATTCTTTTTACCTAAAGATTACATATCCAAGTCAGCCTCTTTGCCTGGATATGGCAGGAATGGATTGCACAGGGTAATTTACCATTTTCGTGACTATAAGAAATGCCTTTTATTTGTTGTTTGTTTGTTTTAGTATTCAATTTATATTAATGTAAATGGACAGAGCACTCAATTAAATCATTAAAATATAACCACAAATTTGTTTACTTGTTTGTTTTCCAGCCACAAAGTGCAGATTACTATCAGTATGACAGCGGCAGTGAAGTCAACTGGGGAATCAGAGGTGAGGCTTTTATTAGTATATAAAAAATTATAAGAAAATGCTAATTTTGTTGACCATATTTGGGAATTAAAAGGATGGTTCACCCCAAAATGAACAATTACACACCATATACTGACCATCAAATGTTCCAAATGAGTGTCTTTTTTTGTTGAACACAAAAGATGAATGTGGGAAACCAGCCGATAACATAGTAAGATAAAACTGCAGGTTAACTACGCTTATATATAATAACTTTAACTTTAACAGCTATTAGTTACTAGTTAATTAATGTTATTAGTAATTAACAAAGTTGTAGTTACAAATAACCTTAACTCTTCAGATTTTGACTGTAATACAATAATTTGCACCTTTTGTAAAGCTGCTTTGAAACAATAATTATTGTGAAAAGCGCTATACAAATCATGTTGAATTGAATTGAAGTAAAAGAGTGTAAAAGTGTGCATATTTAAATTGATTCCATAGCAAGAAGGGAAAAATATGAATGTCAAAGGCTAGGGATTTTCAAAATTCATAATACACATTGGAACATTACATTTACTAACATCTACTTTTTTCTTTCCCAACAGAGTACACGGTAAGGATGGTTTAAGATTACCAGAAGATTTAAAGAAGGTCCAGAGAGACTCTAAAAAACCTCCTGAAACATTAGCCCACCGTCGGCTCCAGAGGAAAGGCCAGATTTACTCTACAGCATGTCAGACTAATGAACCCTGATGGGTCAAAGCGACATCCTGCCCGGTCAAAACTTGTGAAAACCGCAGGATGGAGAAATTAGTGTTTCCGGGTCATAAGGTCACGGTATGATTCTCAAACTGCAGGATCCTGGAGAGGGCAGGGGTTCATCTGAGCCCTTTGCTTCTGGTCGGTCAGGATCTATATTGTTGTGTTCTGTGCCTCTTTCCTGTCTCGGTTACAGCTGCTATGCCAGAGGCTCTGTGATTTCCTTTCACTTTCAGAAGACAGAGGAAAAGGACGTCTGCTAGTGCCCTGAGAACAACGCTCAGCTTTCCATTAGCTGCCAATAATTTAGTCAGGGCAGGCAGGCTTTTATACTGTACACTGTACAACTGTACAATACTGTACAACAGGATGATTTGTTGCTAATTAATAAACATGAATTTTATGGTTATGCTAATAGGAGTATACTATTAAATTCATTGCCAACTGTCGTTGACAGGTTTACCCATATGAAGCACTTCTTGTGACCACTAGGGGGCGTAACAGATTGCCAAAGGATGTCGATCGGGCCAGATTGGAGGTAAACTTAAAAAAAAAAGAATATATGTATTTTTATATTCATTCATTCATTTTCACATCGGCTTAGTCCCTTTATTAATCTGGGGTCGCCACAGCGGAATGAACCGCCAACTTATCCAGCATATGTTCCACGCAGCGGATGCCCTTCCAGCTGCAACCCATCTCTGGGAAACATCCATACACACCCATTCACACTCATACACTACGGACAATTTTAGCTTACCCAATTCACCTATACCGCATGTCTTTGGACTTGTGGGGGAAACCGGAGCACCCGGAGGAAACCCACGCCAACACAGGGAGAACATGCAAACTCCACACAGAAACGCCAACTGGCGAGGCTCGAACCAGCGACCAGCGACCTTCTTGCTGTGAGGCGAACGTGCTACCCACTGCGCCACTGTGAGGCCCTGTATTTTTATATATATATATTTTTTTTTCTTTCTTTCTTTTTTAAATACTTGAATACTTTTATGTAAAGATGCTCTCAGGAGCTCAGTGAATTCACACATTCAATAATGCATTAAAAAAATCTAAAGGGACAAAAACATACAAAAAAACATTTGTATTACTTTCTATTCATCACAAATACACCTCCCCACTGCCCCCATAAAAATTGTCTGAAAATTTTTTTCTGAAGAATCATATGACACTAAAGATTGCTTTAAAATATATATTACATTATAAATTCTGCTAAAACTGTTGTTTTAATAATATTAGAAATAGAAATACTTTTCAAAAGCTTTTAATTAATATAGGTCTCATTATTCATCAGAAATTAACATTGTACAACCTAATACAACAATATATATTACTGTCTGTCTATCTATCTATCTGTCTATCTATCTAAGTGAATGAAACCCAAATATATGGATAACTAGAAGTTTTATTTTCCTTTTAGCGGCATCTTTCTGCTGAGGAGTTTTATCAGGTGTTCGGGATGACGATGGTGGAGTTTGACCGTTTGGCACTGTGGAAGAGGAATGAGATGAAGAAACAAGCCCGGCTCTTCTAGTGTTCCTGTGCCACAACACACACACACACACACATGCACACATACACAAACAGTAGAGACCTGAAAACCTGTTCCAGTCTAACTAAACAAAAACATCCTGTGTCTCATGCCTGGACTGTACAGAAATTGTGCAACTGTCCTTGATGACGGACAAATGAATGATCAGACAGGCTAGAATACCAGACAATTAAGGTCATAAAACAATAAACAGAATGGTGGGAACATTTTAGTTTTTAGTCGAGAGGGAAATAGCTCTTGAACACATTTTATTTTGTTTTCGAATGAAAAAAAAAAGGAATCAGGATTTTGAATTTTGCCTTATGTTCTTTATTAATTTATGCACCAGCAAAGTGAGTGTACAGAATGTAAATATGATTAATGCAACTATAACAAGAGTGGATGAATCATCAGATGTCATCCATCTATTACATTATTAAGGAATATTTAGTTTTAAAAGGGACGAAATCATATTTTTCAGTTTTCACTATTATATATGGTGACTACATTGGGTTAGGTGGGCTGAAATAAGCGATGATTTGCTTGACAATGAATACCAAAGTCTGACTGTTATTTGTGAAGTTAGCCGATTCAGTTGAGCACTACGGTGCCGTACTTTGTTCAGGTCATTTTCAAGGATTAAGGAATACTGAATGTACACTTTTCTCGAAGACTTTAGGATTATTAGACTAATTATTATGAAACACGTATATTGTGATGGTAGAAATACATAAAGCTTGTGTTTGATACAGATGATAAAGACAAAACAGATACTAGGAAAGAATTACGGTGCAATGTTTTTTTCTTTTATTTCTTTTCCTTTTTTTTTCAAATGTTATGCTATAAAAATTAAAAAGAGAGATCTGTTGGGTAGATTAGGGCAGTTTACTTTCATGCTGTGATACTTTAAATATATTGAATTATATTTTTTGGATCATATCAGGGTGATTGTCACCTGATTTGTTAATACAATAAATGCAGCAGTATGCATTTGGATTGTATGGCCAGTGACAGGGATAACATGTTCACACTCACGTATTATTTAACGGAAATACGTATCACCACACCACTGAAACAAGTAACAAATAACAAACTGTAACCTTGATTTGGACCTAACAGTATCCATGGGGTCTTTAAAAAACCAAGGTGTACTGACAGTAGTTTTGTACCTCACTGACAAACAGGTGAAACCATCATGTTTTCTGCCTTTGTGTGTAGTGTTTACAACCTGTTTGCCCAATAGATTGTTATGAAGTGTTCTATTAATTTCATAGTGAAGGAAGAGAGCTAGAGTATAACCATATTTTTGATTCTCTCTTTTTTAATCACTGCAGCTACCTTGCTAACTTTATTTATCTGTAAGTTTCAACAGACTATGTACATCTTCTATTGCAATAAAAGTTTGTTTTCTTGTGTAAAACGTGTGGGGGAGCGCGGTTTACTTGTATTATGTGTTGTCTTCAACCCCGGTAAGAGGCAGCACTAGGACCCAGTAGGATAATGGAGGGAAGTCGGTGTCTGTCTGTAAACTTCATTGAGAATCTTTCAATGCGTTTTGTGTCTGTCATTTAAGTCCATAACATCGATGGGTGCACGGGCTGCGATGTGCGTTTCCAACACGTCAAGGAGTTTCTGATTCCTCTGATATGGAAATAAACAGCAAACGTGAGTAAAATGACAGCATGGCTAAATGATGATTCACAAAAGATAAAGCTTTATTTACCTAAACTTAATGAAGCGATTGTTAGTTTTGGATAAAATTGTGTATTGTTTAGCCTAATTTTCATTTCATGCATGGGACAAAAAAGTTTTGAGAGCACAAATGAACATTTAAACTTCTTCAATTGTTTCTGAGGGTGCACTGGCTACACCAAACGCTCCTGACCGTGTATCCATGTTACTCATGAACGAATCACTCTTTTGAATCAGACCTTTCTGGTTAACTAAATCGAACCGGACGGTTTGTTCATTGTAGCTGATCGGTCCTAGCGGTTCTCAAGTCAACCGTTCAATGGCTAACTGAAACATCTGTATGAGTCAATAAACTTGCATTAAATCTAATATTTGATTGACGTAGAAAATAACGATTTGATGGTTGACATCAAAAACAAAATAATACATTTTGTACAACATGAATGGACTTGGTGTGTCTTAAATTGTTGCTTTTTATGTTCTGAATAAATATTGGGCCACTATAGTTCGTTTTTTCTCACACGTTTTCATTTAGAAAATCTTGGGGATTTTGAAAGTGATGACACTTATTTTCTTTGGTCATGTTTCAGCTGAAAAAAAGGAAAAAAATCTGCTTAAACCAGCCTAAGCTAGTTGGCTGGTTTTAGCTGGTCACCCAGGATGGTTTTAGAGGGCTTTTGAGCAGTAAGGTTCCATGGCACAAGAGACCAGCTGGAATGACCAGCTAAAACTATGACCAGTCTATCCAGGCTGAGAGACCACTTAAACCAGATAAGACTAGCCATTTATTTTAGGCTGATTTTAGCTGTTGTTGTGTTTTTCAGCAGCAATATGATGTAACCCATTCAGGCCAAAGTACCTTAACTTAGTGAAGATTATAGTCAGGAAATACTTCAGTTGCCATATTGTCGTTTTCACATGACCAACAAGTGTCAGTTGGCTCACATCACTGGCATTCACAAATGTTCTCCTGTGGCCCCATGGCATAGTAAAGTGTCCATTGTATACATATTTCAGAATCTCACCAGAAATACTAATCCAAGTACTTTTTGCTAATTCTTTTATAAGGTTTATGAATTTGCACATACTTGTTTTTCCAAAGCCCCCCTTTTTTTTTTTTTTCAAAATCTACATACAATTGGGTAGCTTGTCATTTGGAATGCAACCCTGACCTCATGACAAAATTGAGATATCATGAAGGAATAGACCTTATGCCTGGAGACTTTAAATTTTGAATAAACCTGCCCGTGTGCTTTCAGTTAACAGTTATGCCATTATAAATGTGTCGCGTTTAAGATCTGGTTTGTTCAAAATCAATGATCACTGCCTGATTGAGACAATATAAAGTGGGTCTCGCACCAGACATGAAGCACTGCATAAAGTTCCATTGTTCTACACTGTCTTTAAAATAATAAAACTTACTTTTTGAAGTTAGCACATCAATGTTTCACTGCATGCTTTTTGGCAGTTAAAAAACACATCCATGCAAAAAGCTCATTGATGAATCATCTTTGTGAGTGATTGGTTGAAATGAATTGTACAAAAGAACCAATCTCTGGAAATCAGTCTGATTTCCGTTCACTGTTGCCATCAGTGCCCCATGCAGTGCCTTATCTGTTAGCCACAGAGATCTGCTGCATATGATCAAACTCTGACTTTAAACAGCTGCTGTTTCTCCCATGTAATGTTTCTCGTCATTTATGCTTCACAAGAATGTACTGTTTTCAGTTTAATGTTGATCTATTTCATACAGATCCTCTACTTCAAAAGTCCAGCAGAAACTACACACCTGGAACATAAGCTTGCTGTGTGTGGCATAGTGATTCAGGGGCTTGCAGCATGGTTTAGCTTTCAATTTCTCTTGGACCCGGGCTTTCAGATCTCTCATACTCTTATGCTTCTTTGTTTATAATAAGTGAAGTCTGTCTTTATAAGGAGGTGAGTTCTAACAGGGCCCCTATGGAGAAGTGGTAGTACTTCTCTTGATCTCTTAGAAGTCCTACTGTTTTGGTAGTGCTGTTTTGGCATGACACAGGAATGAGAGCATCTCTCCTTGCTTGTGCCATTGACTCTTATATTTTTCTTTCCCTCACTGAGACAAGGAGATGAAGCCTGCTGGCTTTCAGAACAAACCGGCTGGGTCTGGTCAGGCTGTGGTCATTGCTGTACATGTTTTTGTATAATTCCCCCCCTCAAAGCCGCTCCCAGCAGACTTAAACCCCAGTCATCCACCTAGTTTACACAACATATCAAAGATAAAAAGGAAGATTAGTAGGTCTCCTCTAGTGTAAACCCAAAGTTAATGATTCCAAAAAAGGTAAAGTTCACTCATGAAAGACATCAATAATGACACTTTTTTTTTTTTGTCTATCATACTTTTGCATGCCACTGTCTTTGGCTTCCTTTAACAACTTGCACCTCCCCATAAAATAAAACTCTGTTAACTCATGACACAATTCCTTAGACATCTGGGATTGTGTATAGGATCATAAAACGCACAACTGTACACACCTAAAAACAGGGACAACTACCAGGTAGACACATGCAAGTAATTACAGAGCAGAGAACATCGGTTTACATTCAGACACCATACAGCAACTCTCATCTCTTCCACTTTCTCCGGAAACATACAGTATTTTTGTCCGCCACCCCATTATTTGGTTTCTACAGGTGCATTTCAGAACCACCTGCCTCATCTGTTTGCAGAAGGTAAAGACTGTGTTATCAGTTACTGTTTACAGCAAAGTTCTTCCTCACTCGCTGCCAGATTCCTGATCTGTAAGAATGTGAGAGTTTACAAAAACACAAGAGATGGAGGAATGAAAAAATGTTGTCCACCTGACATCCACTTCAGTACAAGCATGTTTCTGTCACTATTTTTAACCCATCTTGATGCTAAATGCCTCACTGGTGTGGGAATGTGAAAACTATCACGTTATTTCAATCATACAATTGGATATAGTAGAGGTGTGTGAAGTTTCCTGCTGTATCAAGATGGGCATGCCTGCCAATATTCCAGCTTCTTTCTTATTAAGTTTTAATATGTATCTAATTCAGGAGATGGGTGGCATATTAAGTCTTCTTGTATTCATTAATTTGTAAAGGGCCCATCCTGCGAAGAAAAGCCGTCCAAGCATGAGTAAACCACAGACGGGAAGATGTTTAAAAAGGAATCTCAATTTTTTTTATTTTATTTTGAAGCTATATGTTGACCAACAACCACTTGTTTCATGTTATATGACATTCGTCATTTATATGACATCAATTAGAACCTATTTAATCAATTGATCAGATTATACATGGTTTAAACCACCCATTACCATCCAAATGAAATTTACTTTTTATTCAGATTGACCTACTAGTCCTGTGTCGAATGGTCTATTTGGGTTCATGTAAACGCAGTTGTGACACACGAGTGCTGTTCAATGTACAAAACATGTCATGTGAAAGCACATTAAAAGAATGTTGATGCCATCATGTTTACAGCTGTGTTTACTGTCATCCACTTGTAATCAAAAACACATTTTACACATTTATTATTTTTTATTTATCATTCATTCATTTTATTTCGACTTCAACCCAGTACTGGAAAACACCCATACACTCTCGCATTCACACACACACACTCATACATTATGGCCAATTTAGTTAATCCAATTCACTTATATAGCGTATATGTCTTTGGATTGTGGGGGAAACTGGAGCACCCGGAGGAAACCCACACGAAAACGGGGAGAACGTGTATACTCCACACAGACATGCCAACTGGCCCAGCTGGGACTTGAACCAGCAACCTTTTTGCTGTGAGGCAACAGTGCTAACCCCTGAGCCACCGTGCCGCACTTGTTTATTTATTTTTAAGATTAATTTTTGCCATTTTTGTCTTTATTATGATAAAACAGTATATATTGACAGAAAGTGAAGTTGGAGAGAGAGAGAGGGGGAAGGCATCAGGAAAAGACAGCGAGTCGGGATTGAAAGGTGGGATCGTGATATCGCAGCTTACCACTAGGATATGGGCACAGACCAAAAACACATCTTAATACCCAGTAGTATTACCAAATGGGGCCAGTAATTGATTTAAAATGGATATGTCCCCCAATAAACATACAATTCTGTCCTTATTTATTTACTTGCATCATGTTGATGAGGTGTTCAACAACTATAGGCTGTTAGCAGTTATAGTAGAATGACCTGGATGAAGTATCACTTTAAGTCAATTTCATGGTCAAGTTTTGACTTTTTTTAAAATAAGTTTCTGTCACTTCCTCCCAGTTTGCAGTGTATTAATGTGGTTAGTTTTGTTTACTTACTTCATTGGAGAAATGTTAAACTGGTGAAGTCATTTACTCCAATACTCTAATCATTAAACTTTGGACGTTCCTGAAAATAGACTGTGTGTGAAGCAGAGAATGAGATGCTTCAAGCCAGAGAAGCAGGTAGGCGTGAAGGGGACTCTACCTCTCCCCGTTGACTCGTTGAGTGTGTGGGATTGTCTCCATGTAAGACGCTGCACTGAATCATGATTATTGTTTCCTACAGACTGTGAGCATGTGGAAGAGTTTAGGAGTGTCAGGAACAAAGATCATTTGTCTTGAAAATTCTATAATGAAACATGAATTTGCACTACCGCTCTTGTCCAGAGATCAGCGAAAATGAATAGCAACAGTGTTGTCTTTTTCCATGCAGAAGCCTGCAAGCCTGGTCTGGCCTTGATTGTTGTATGTCACGGTTGCAAGTTGGTACAAAGCAAGCTGTTCCCTCCGGCTTACGGGAATTCCACTTTTGTATAAATACATGGATATGGGTAAGCAGGATTTAGTGCAATAATGTGACCGTCTGTGAGCCGTCGACTTTGGCTTGAGACCTGACAGGGGAAATGCAAGGCATGCATGCTCTTGTGATTACAGCGTTGACTTGGCTTAGAATCAGCTTTGTTTGCTTTGACCGTTTTACATCTAGGACCACCCATTCAATCTAAATGAGCATCATCTGACTTCTTGCTAAAGACTACTCAACCAGCTGAAATGGACTAGACAATGTACACCCACCAGACTCTCATACGTGATAATGGAAGCGTTTAACAAGGTCTATACTTAAGGTCTTTAACGAGTCTCCAGTGACTCAAAGTGCAGGTTGCACTGATTTCCATGGTGAATTGTAAGGTTGCCACAGTGACAGCATTTGACAGTACCAGAAAATGTTCAGCATGCAGGTTTCAGTGGGCAAATAACCAAGAGATGAGCACAGTTAGCTTTAAATATGCGCAGTGGTCAACCGTGTGTCCACCAAAGAGTATTTAGCCAACTGAAAGGCCAGATGTTCTTCTGAACATGCATAGACATGACGGAAATTTCTTCGTCAGAACAGTGTACTGCCTAGTTTTTATAACCGTGTGTAAATTTCATAGCAGCATGCTCTTCAGATTTTAGTTAGCATAGTGCTACTTGTCTTCGAGGTAAACTAAGGGTATACTCCAACTAGGCACGGACATGAATGAATACAGCAATGTAAAATATGAAATTAATGAATTGTTGATGGCATATTTAGAGTTTTAATATTATTGGGTTGGATTTGATTGACCATTGGGCTAGTTTTGATTAGCCATTAGGCTAGGTTTGTTGTGATAGCCTGGCAACCCTGTTTTCAGATGTACTACTGATCACAGAATTGTGTTTCCCTGACAAGATGCACTCCACAGTCTCAGCTTTTGCTACATAGTGGTTTTGATTTCATTTTGATTTATCATGCAGCTTTACTTTGGCCTTTATGGAAAACAATGTTTGTGGATTGATTCCTGCTAGACACAATATTTCAAGGTGGTCTGTCTGTGGTTTGTGTGTATTATGTGTGGTTTGTGTGTATTCAAGTTGCTTTAGATAAAAACGTCCATTAAATAACTAAATAAGTGTTATGTATTCTATAAAAAATAGCCAATCCACTTAGATTCATCTGCACAGGAATTAGTTAACCATGCACATCTTCATACAGGTGCAGATAGTGTTGGTGTGACAAGCTTGATTTATCTCTCTGGTTGAGATAGAATGATTGTTAATCAAAGCAAAATTACACAGTAGCATCCTACAAAACCTGATTTGTATCTTGTGTATCTGAAATCTGCTGACTGTGTTACAGTAAATTTATAGCTTTTTATGGATTTGCTCTTTGCTTACTCAGGAGTTTGCTTTGGTACTAATGAGTTCTATTCTAAAACTAAGTACGCTGTTCTGTCTGCTGCCTACAGGCATCATGGAACCTCAAGAGTGGTTTATGAATGCTCTGCATAGGCAACAATTTTGTGTGTCTTCTAAAGAAAATTCGTGGACACTTGGCACATAAGTGGTCAATTGAGATGCATTACCATTTCTACCTTATATTAACATGCATTCAAATGTGTCTCTTGTCACCATTTTTGTTCAGATATTGGTTCAGATTTAGTTACACTGTACATTTCGCAGGAGTGCTGTTAAATAAATCAACCTGTGTTGCTCAGCTTATGGGCAGGTGGGCAAGCAAGCAGATAAAAATAATGTGGATTGCTATGATTTGGTATTTGGTACACCACAGTGAACAATAAATACCTTTTTTGATGCAATTTCTGTCTTATATTATTAGTTCAGCAGAGTAGATGGTCATTTTCCTCACTAAGAAAGCAATCCAATCAAATGGGAAAAATTGACAAGCTTAGCGCTTTTATACCCTGTTTACTTCTTTGTCCACTTGTAATCAGATTTACAAAAGTACATATAATACCTTATTAACAGGGCCTAGTATAGGAATCTTAGTGTTTTGCTGTGCTAACCAGCACATTCTGTATTGAAATAAATGCTTCTAATCCATATGCAGTACATTCTAAAAATCCTGGGTTGACGTAACCCAACGTTTTAGTCAAATATGGACAAACCCAACCATTAGGTTAAAAGTGTTTATATGTAACAGAAAAAAATATCCCAATGTTGGGTTTGTTCAGGGCGGCACGGTGGCTCAGTAGTTAGCACTGTTGCCTCACACCAAGAAGGTTGCTGGTTTGAGTCCCGGCTGGGCCATTTGGCATTTCTGTGTAGAGTTTGCATGTTCTCCCTGTGTTCACGTGGGGTTTTCTCCCAGTGCTCCGGTTTCCCCCACAGTCCAAAGACATGCGCTATAAGTGAATTGGATGAACTAAATTGGCCTCAGTGTATAAGTGTGTGAGTGAATGCAAGTGTGTATGGGTGTTTCCCAGTTCTGGGTTGAGGCTGGAAGGGCATCCACTGCATAAAACATATGCTGGAATAGTTGGTGGTTCATTCCTCTGTGACGACCACTGATAAATAAGGGACTAAGCCGAAGGAAAATGAATTTATGAATGGATTTGTTCATATTTGACCCAACATTGGGTTATCACAACCCAGCATTTTTTAGAGTGTAGGGATGCATAGTATACTGTACAGTACTAGGGACTAGTTTTTACTATACTCTATGGTGTAGGGTGTTGGTAAGTTTTATTACTTTTTGAAGATGCCTCATGTAAAATTGTCACCTAATGTTTACTTTTTTTTCTTGTATTACTTAAAAAAATGTGTTATGCTTATTTTTTATTATTGCATTTAGAATAATTTACCATTATGTACTTTAAGAATCAGTCTTTAAGTAAGGACACAAGTGTGCATTTATTATACAAATTGCATACTAAATGCTGCTGTTTTTGGAGCAGAGCAATGGTGTCATCGCTCCACCCAAGCTTCTCAACACGCTTTCTGTCTCTTGACGAACAGCGAGAGGTTAAAGGTCAGGGTTTTGCCCTAACTCTTGGAAGTTTTCCATTTTTCTCTGATATTTTGTGCATACCCAGACACACTCACTCCAATTAATATCCCCTCCGTGAGGATTCCCAGACAAAGCATCCAGTCTTTTAGAAGCCACAATAGTGCCGAGGCCTGCACAGTCTTAATAGTGTCAGCGAAACACTGCATCTCTTTACTATGTTAAAAAAAGAGGCTTGATGGAAGGCATAGCTGCAGAATGAAATCATGGGGGGTTTTGGGTGATAAGCAATATGAATTAGGCTGGCAGGACTGAAGGCATTCTTTGTGTTGAAGAGAGGCTGAATCAATCTCTTCGTGCCATATGGTCAGGTTTTTGTGTCCAGATTTTTTCTCTTTCTCTAAAGCACTGACCTTCATGACCAGGCTGTGTTAAAATAAGCGGCTCTCATTTCCCCTTCTGACCCCATTGCTCTCAGGACAGTGTGTTATACTGTATGGTGTGAGTTCCACCACCTGCCGAACCCATTTACTCACTGTTTATGCCAGGTCTCCATGGCTCAGATGACCTCAGATGGGCTGTTTGGGGGATTTCCCTCTGCTTTTTGTCTCTGGCTGATGTTGAACAGAAGCACAAACCTTAATAAAAAGAGATTAGACACTCTGACCACAATTGTGACTAGATTTTAAACCTCAGAGTTGCTGCTACTTGTTGGCGACAGAGTAACAGCGCCTGTTATGTGGAAGCAGATGCAGAGGCTTTATTTTTTCATCATGACCTTTTTCCAATACCACATTAGCTTCTGTTTTTGCTGCTGATTACTCTCAAACCAGAGAGTAAATAGTGTTGAGTGATTTGATATCAGGCTCTACTCCTGCATACATTCCTTTTTTAGAAGGTTTTGATTTATTTGGAAATTGTAAGGTCAGTAATGCACACATTATAACTTTACCATGATAAGGGATATATATATATATATATGAGCCCTTAGGTGAAAATCACTACTTTAAACTCAAAGTATGCTTAAATGTTATATCAGGGAACAGAAATATACTATTATATGCAGCAAATAAGCAAATTAAACATGTGAATGGAGCTTGAGGGAGATTTGCATAGTAAACAGGTCCTATTTACCATGATGTATGAATGTGTACATCTCATGCTTACACAGTACAAACAGAGGCCTGGCACTGAGGACCTGCAGGCAAACGGGTCTATAAAGAGGAGTGAAGGGGAGTGTTAACATAAAAGCTTCCTGCTCCCCACCGAGCTAAAACTTTGCCTTCAAAGCTAGTTAATGCTTAAACAGGTGAGGGGGAGTTACAGGGTCCATAACTCTGCCGCTGTGTGTAGATACAAGGAGCGCTGTGACCTGAGGGAGGCCCCAGTCTAATGGCCAAATGCACCCCCCCCCCCCCCCATCCACTTCCTTCAAGCAGCAGCCAAAGCCTATCACTGGAGCAGGGGTCATTAACCACAGCAACTCCCCCTTCAAAACACTGCACCATTGAAGATGGGCTCTCGTGTTTGGCCTCCCTCTATTTATTTTACTTAGTGTCCTCATTGAGTGTTTTGAAAGCTCTGAAGTGTGCAAGATTTTTTCTTCAAGCTATTTATTCATTTTTAAGTGTGCTTTAGTGCGAGTTGGCCAGGGGTTGTGGCGTTAATGTTTCTGTATGTGATATTGCATTTTGACCTAGCTAGTTTGTATTTGGGGGAACAATACATTAGGGGATACATTGCTAAAATCTTTAAGAATAAGAGATTGTGAGGACGAGAGTGCAGCTATTGCTTTAACTGGAAATCGGCTTTATACGTGTGTGTGTGTGTGTGTGTGTGTGTGTGTGTGTGTGTGTGTGTGTG
>CAIGQW010055024.1:10765638-10779129 GCA_903798125.1 Danio choprae | reverse complement strand
TTTAGAAGAATTGGACATTTTGGTCAGCTTAGTTACCTCTGTTAGACCACCTTGATTAAGCCGTTTAGTCCCGGTGGTCTCATCAGATTCAGCACAGAGCTGTTTTTTTCCATTAGCAAACTGCATAGATATTGCAAATTAACTCCGAAAACATCAACCTGACAGATGAATCCAATAGAAAGATATGCTTGAGACAATTTAGACAAACAAAAATCCCCTTGGACCAGAAAGTGACAAGACCAGAGGGATATATATAAGCTTTTTTTCTCTCTCATATGAGACTAAAAAAAGCTTTCGGTGGTTGTCCTCATATGCTCTGCCTTTTTTTTATATACTCATTTTTTGCAGTCACCGCAAAAGACTATATGTACGTGAACACCTCAGTATACAGAAACGGAACCAGCTTTGTCGAATCTCTTTTTGAAACATTTGGTAAGTGGAGAGTATTTATGACACTAGCATGCTCTCCCCCATTGTTTTTGAGGTAATCGTCTCATAAATGTGTTTTCGTGTCTCTTCAGATTGTGACCTCGGGGACCTGAAAGTCGAAATGGAGGATCAGAAGAAAGAGCCAGAGGCCAACCACAAAGTCACTAAGCCCGTAAGAAAACTTACCCACAATGCTTCGCTCTTTAGCCCCGAAAGCTAATATATAGTGGACCATTAACCCTGATGTCAGTGCATAATAAGGGCTGTGCTCTGCGACGGTGAGATACGGCAAGGAGATTAATCATCCTGCATTCAAACCTGCTCTTTTCTTTCCAGCTGCATTGCACATTCAGAGCTAGGCTGTTATCTCACGTCACCTTCACTAAAGTCCCCACAGAGCCTATCTGTTATTAAAGAGAGCAGCTCTTCCAGAAATCAGATTCCTCATCGCGTGTGTCAATGTGTTTGTGTGCCATTATTAGCTCAATGGTCCAGTTTCTGGTGCATTTTTCAGCCGTCATCCATGTGGCATGTGGGTTTAGCTTTTGATTGGATGCAGCGGTCACATATCATTTGTTATTGGGGTAACTTGTTGAGTAGTGGAACGGAGCCACATAGCTTTGCGATATTGTGTGGACTCACTAAAAAGCAGATGTTGAGTGTGAATTAATGGGATGGGGCAGACAGATGGAGTAAGTCATTGTGTGCAATTTTTTTTTTTTTTTTTGGGGGGGACCAGAGCACAACAGATTCGCCTCCCCCGCTGCCCAACACACCGCCTCCAGAGGATTACTATGAAGAGGCCGTACCACTCAGTCCTGGAAAGATGCCAGAATATATCACCAGCCGAAGTGAGTCCGGTTCTGTATAGCTTGGAAAGAATGGATCTGTATAAATTCCTGTAGATTAAATCACTTGGAGAGTGATGTTCAAAAATGTGAGTGAGGTACAAAATCTAGGTGTAAACAGGATGTAAAAGTTTTTGAGATTTTTCACTTTTTTAGCTACATCCAGGGGTAGAAATGCATTAGATCAGATTGCTTTTTTTGACCTTATTCTTGACGTACAAGTGGGCACAGCCATGGGAATCTTTTTGGCCTGAGACTTCCAGTCTCATTCACTTCCATTGATTTTTTTTTTTTAGACATTAAAAACAGCTCATTATGCTGCTTGATATTGCAAATTGATGTTTTTTTATTATATTATTCTACTTTTTATTTATATCTATATCATGAACACACTTGTTTGTAGAGCAAGTAGTTTGACCGCTTTCTGACATTTATTATTCCTAGTCATTTCTCCCATAAGCAACTGAAATGGAAGTTCTAAAACAATTACAAAAACAAGCTCACTTTCACATTGTAGAATAACGTCAATAGTGAAAATGCTCATTTGGTTGAATGTGATCTAACACACAAAACACCACCTGTTCATTATAGAATGTGTTGTGAGAAATGTCATACTTTACTGCACTATAACAAAGCACAGCTTATTAAGTTGCCGTCCACATCCTTTGCTTAATGAACTCATTAGTTTTCATGCATTCATACTTGGTGCTCCCTGGAAAGTGATAAGTGGAAATGGTGGAAATGGTAATGTGTCTTGTCTTAAAAGTAACAAGAAAAGGTTATCCTCTTGAGTCATTTATGTATTGTGGAAAGTGGGAATTGCATATTGTATCAGAATGGAGCAATAGTAAATGTAAAGTTAAAAAAAAAAAAAAAACAACAGGTTTAAATAGTTATTGCTCAGTCATCAAAAAAGGAAAGGTATTTTAGAGCAAAATGATTACTTTGTGTTAAAGTAAGTGTCTTGACAACCACTTGTGATTGGATCACTTAAAATATGTCTAAGCTATAAACAGGGTCCTAGATATTCTGTTGACTGTAAGTAACTTTGCAACTACATGTTGACAAACTATGATTAGAGCATTACTTGAATATTACTATACTATTAGATTAGGGTTGGAAAACTAATTTGACAAGTGCTATACAGTTATCTATAATCAGTAGAATGTCTTTTGGGAGACCATTTAAATAAACAGATAGCAGATATTACGTAGACAGTCCTATAATACTCTAATGGCATCAGTTGTTGGGAAGATAATTCAAGTTGACAAAATGGCAAAAGGGTACTGTCAAAATAAAGTGGTACCCAGTTTTCAAGTCATTTTACATTTATTTCTGAAATGAGACACATTTTCTAATTAAAATAACAAGAAAGCAATACTGAATATAAAGTTTAAAAAAACTAAATATCTTTTAAATAAAAAGTACACAATTCCAGACTTAAATTACTACCATTAATTTAAATAATACCAAGAATGTGCATTTAAATAGTAAATAGTATACTTTCATCCCACTGACTTCCATTCAAATCTGTATATACACTCAGAAAAAAAGATTTTTGCTGCTTGTTTAAACTACGTATTTAACACAACAACTTAATTGTTTTATGTTCAATCTACATACATTTATTTTATTAGTCTTAATCGATTTGCATTGGGACAACATGAATTGTATGGAACCCTGCATTTTGTTTTACACTGTAGGAGACCAAAAACAAGCTTATGCAAAGACGTTTTGCATTTTTGTCCCAGAGTTCAAGTATGGTGAACAATGACCTACACATTTCCAAACTTGGTTTTATCTTGACATTTTGTTTATGTCAGCAAATGGATATACTGCATGTACTGTAGATAAGGTCAGCAATAGGAGTGACTGCGCACTTGTGTGGGTTAATAAATATGCTTTGCTCAAAACCAGTTCATTTGTAACTAAGTCCAGGCTGAGACCTGGGTGGTGGAGTTCGTGTCTGAGACCAAAAGAGGGAGGATTCTCGAGTCAATGACAATTTATTTCTTTTTCCACAGTTTAATAATGTGCTAAAAGAAAAATGCAGTACATTCAAGCAATTCAACAAGAAGATGCTAATAGATACAAGTCTAAAATTCACTTTGCAGAGGATTGCTAATTAGTGCATGAGCGATGCCATGCAGTCTGAGACATCTACTTCTTCTTAAAGGGATAGTACATCTCAAAAAAGTTCAAGTCCTGGATAGCCAGAAATAGTTTTTTTTCTTTGTGCTGCAGGTCAAAAATTATATTATGATCATTTATTTATTTAAATGTTATTTATTTTAATTAAATTTTTTAAATATTGCATTATGAATCTCTTTAATATCTACAGGCAGCTCCAGCCCTCCAAATTCCATTGAAGATGGATATTACGAAGACGCTGAGAATAATTACCCAACGACGCAAGTAAACGGACGACGCAAAAACTCCTGTAAGCAGGAGAACCCTGATGCTTTAAGCAATGTCATTTCTTATTAGCAATATTTAGTGTGACATTACTCCTATTGCAGATAACGACTCGGATGCTTTGAGCAGTTCTTATGAGTCATATGACGAGGAGGAGGAAGAGAAAGGCCAGCGTTTGACGCACCAGTGGCCCTCAGAGGAAAACTCCATGGCCCCGGTGAGAGACTGCCATATCTGTGCCTTCCTGCTGAGAAAGAAACGCTTCGGCCAGTGGGCTAAACAGCTGACTGTCATCCGCGAAAACAGACTACAGGTGAGCAACCAAATGCTCTATCAGACAAAACCAAGCCTTAATTAATTTTCTCTTGACGCTACTTTGGTTGAACTAAACTGAATAAACTTTGTGTGTGTTTTACATACACTTTCTTTAAATGGATAGTTCACGCAAAAATGAAATTCATCATTTACTCACCCTTGACTTGTTTCAAACCTGTTTGAATTTGTTTTTCTTATTTGTTCTGTTGAACACAAAAGAAGATGTATTGAACAATATTGAAAGCCTGTAAACATTGACATCCAGGAAAAATAAATACTATGGAAGTAAATGGTTACAGATTTTTAACATTCTTCAAAATAGCTTTGTTTCTGCTTGAAAAAGCTCAAGCTGGTTTGGAAAACTTCAAGTGTGAGTAAATGAGGACAGAATTTTCATTTGTGGTTTAACTAACACTTTAAACCAATAATGCTTTAAAAACAATAAAGCCATCAAAATAATATTTAATGTACTAATATTATTATTAGTAAAGTCAAGAATGACTTCAGAATTACCTGATCGATGTTTTGGTAGTTATCAGCATATTAATAATGTTATTATGTATGTTAATTATTAATTAGTATTATTGAGATACTGCGGTTCATTCCGCTGTGGCGACCCCAGATTAATAAAGGGACTAAACCGAAAAAGAAAATTAATAATTGAATGAGATACTGTTGTTGTTTTTCTTGATAGTTTGAATGTTTTATGTTTAATCCTATTATTTTGTCATAGTCGTTAAATATAAAGTTTAAGTATTTTTATTCCATCTGTCTTTTTTTGTTTTAGTTAATTCAATAGAAGCTTAGCTAAATTAAAAGAAAATGTTTTTATATTTTACATATTTTATGCATTTCGCCGTTAATTTACTCAACAAGAGTGTTTTGGGGAGCTGACATTTTTTTAAAGTGCAAAGTTAATCTCATATTTATTGATATTTGCATAATCATTTCTGTTATTTTAAAAGTGCTTTAAAACCAAATGTAATGTATAATACATAGAAATCTCATCAAAATCTTATTTTACAGTGCTATAAAAGCTCTAAAGACCAGTCGCCATACACAGACATACCACTCAGCCTGTGCTCCGTCATCTACGTCCCCAAAGATGGCCGGAGGAAGAAGCACGAGCTCCGATTCTCTCTTCCCGGTGGAGAAGCACTAGTGTTAGCTGTACAGAGCAAGGAGCAGGCTGAGAAATGGCTGCAAGTAAACACAATTTCTCATTCGCTTAAACACTTATCTATCCTTTATACACACGCACAATGGATGCATCCGGTTGCCAGAAACAATATTGCTCAAGCAGAAAACGGCTTTTGTGAAAGGACCCCCTGTGTGATGGACTATGTTTATATGTGTTGTGGACCACGGATGTGTCTTTGTGTGATTGCAGGTGGTGCGTGAAGTTACAGGTCAGGGGAATGGGTTGGACAGCCCATCATCTCCCATGATTCCTAGGAAGATTGAACTGGATAAGGTGGGATCCCAGAACACATTTGTTTCATTCATGACTCCTGTGTATCACATCTTCATTTCTGACAGATAAAGTGTGCATATGATGGATTGCAAGAACTTTTGGAAATAGGTTTTTCTGTGAAAGGTAGTCTCGCTGTGAGTGGACTTGGTTATGAAAATAATCCCATCCTAAAAAAAAAAAAAGTAAGATGAATGACTTATGAAGTTTTGCATTAGTATTACCAGAATGTATGTGTTGGCAAAACTGACTAAAACGGGCAATATTGTGTTTAGAATATAACAGGTTAGAAGTATTAACTTGTTTATTAAACCATATAAAATCATTATGCACTATTTGTGAAAAAACTGTAATACAAATATAAGACTAAACTGTACAAGGTTATTTATGTCCCAAAATCTTGAATTTAGAGGCATGTAACTGCATTCTATAGGCCACAATGAGTTATTCTCCTGCATCATGTTCATCACCAAACAATAGAATGAAATATGACGTAGACCTGTAATTAGATTAGACGCATTCCTAAGAATCATGTGATACTAAAGACTATGTAATGGCTAATGATGATGTAAATTCCAATTTATTGTGTGAACTCAAAATTTACAATTATTATTTTGCCTGGGCACATTGTTATTCTTTAAGTGAACAAGTAATTTGTGCTCCACTGAAATATTAATGAAATATTACTCAAATTAATCCAAGTTAATCCTCTGAAAAAAAAAAAAGACTAATCAAAGTCTGAAATTTGGTCCTGCATTTGGAGTGGTGGTCCTTCTCTTTTGACATCAGTTTTTAAGGCTAAAGCCACAATATCCTAAACCATGCTAATTGGTAGTTTACTATGAGGGAATGATGTGCAAAAAGAAAGCCCCACTCCCTACTCAATATTCTGTTCCAGTCAGAAGTATGCTGAAATAAAAGTTTCAGCAATTTCCAGTTCCTGCAGACTTTTTTACCATGATGATTTAAACTAAAAAAGTTTCACAGTGTAATTTTTACAACATTTTTAATCAAATAAAATGCATCCTCTATGAGCACAAGATTATAATGTTCACAAAGATTAAAAAAAAACATTACTGACCCCAAACCGTTTAATGGTAGTGCATATAAATCCAGTGCTCTAAATGGATGAGAGTTTGTCCTCTTTCATTGTGTGTAATTATATGCCCAGCGCTTCTGTGAGTGCCTGTCTGAGTGTGTATGTGTAAACAGACTGACTGCGTTTAAATGAACTGGACTCACTCTTCTGGTTTAATTAAAAGGTGTCAAACTCAGTGTGGTAATTTAGTCAGAGCATTTGGTCATAATGTGCTGAGTTCAAGAGACCTGTTCTTATGATAGGTGTGTGTTAGGAAACCCATTTTACCTGAATTTATCTGTTGTGTGAGGTAGACTGTACTAAGATTGTTTTTCCTGTCTGAACTCTGTTGCTGTCTGGCCTAGAGCTAGTTTTCAGTAAATTGCATATGGTGTTGTGCAGCATTAGTCATAGATAATAATTATGGATGTGTATATTTAAACATTTGGCATATTAAGTTTCATCTGGCTGTGCTGTTGTCCCTGCAGTGGTGTTCTGCAGAGAAGCAAACCTCAGACTCTGACAGTATGCCAAGTGGAGAAAGTGCGCGTGACATCCGGGAAAATGGTGAGATCTTCAGCTTTGCCTTGCTATTCTTCTCTGATTACACATTTGACTCTAGATTAGTAATTCACTCCAGAGAGGTAATTTATACTGCAGAGTTTTTTAAACATGTTAAACATGATTATTCATTCATTCATTCATTTTCATTTCGGCTTAGTCCCTTCATTATTCTGGGGTCGCCACAGCGGAATGAACCGCCAACTTATCCAGCATATGTTTTACGCAGCGGATGCCCTTCCAGCTGCAACCCATCTCTGGGAAACATCCATACACACCCATTCACACTCATACACTACGGACAATTTTGTCTACCCAATTCACCTGTACCGCATGTCTTTGGACTTGTGGGGGAAACCGGAGCACCCGGAGGAAACCCACGCCAACACAGGGAGAACATGCAAACTCCACACAGAAACGACAACTGACCCAGCCGAGGCTTGAACCAGCGACTTCTTGCTGTGAGGCGAACGTGCTACCCACTGCGCCACTGTGAGGCCCCTTAAACATGATTATGTACAAATTAAAAAAATAACAACCAGAACCATTGCTAGGCTTTAATATATTTAAGATTTGTGATTGGGCTCTCTGATAACTGTCCATTCCATTCCATTCCATAAAATAAAATAAAATAAAATAAAATAAAACCCAGAATTCTTTAGAAAGATTAATTCAACTCTGTGGCAATCACCAAATACACACTAACTACTGTACAGCGATGTTTGAAATACATAGCAACATCTTCAAATTCACTGCAAAAAAATCCTAGCAACCACATACATAGGAAAAAAATACCCACAATGCCTTATAATCCACATAGCAACACACTGGAAAACACTCGAAAATCATAGCAATTGTATAACAATGTGTTTAAAAACATACATGATACCATTGATTCTGTATAGTAACATATTATCCACAACATAAACCACACAGCATCATGTAAAAGGTCCAGTGTAATAAAAAAATAAACAATTTTAGATGTTAGTACAAGTATGTTAGTGATAAGGATATCTTTATAAGCTAATGTGCTACAAAACAATCATAAAACTCACATTTAGAAGATATAGAACTGATATAAACATCTAAAGCTTGTTGTTTGTCACTTCCGCCTAAATGGGTCAACTTTTTTTTCACGTCACCACCACTTTTTTTTCCTGGTTCTCATCAAATCTTGACCAATCAAATGCTTTCTAGTATCTGACACGCCCCTCCCCTTCAGGATGTTTCTCATTTGCTTTTCATTTGATGCGCTTGAGCTCAATTACTCTCACTGGCAGAGCAGTTATAAAATCAAAACGCTATTGGCTGTTTTTTTAAAAAGGGGAGGGGCTACTCTGTCCTGTCCTCTCCATGTTTTAGTTGAGATTACGAATAAATAAAATGCACACTTCAAAGCACTTCACGGGACCTTTAAAAACTGCTCATAACACTTTAGCAACTGCTATGTAACATGAAAAACCAGACTACCTTGATAACAGCATAACAACACAATCGCAACCATTCAAAACACCCTAAAAACATTATTGCAAGATGTTAAAAACCAGTTGTAAAAAACACCCTAAATTTAGCAACTGCATAGCAACATCCTGGCAACCACACTAGCAACCACATGGCAATGTGTTAAAACTACTCATGTAAAAACACTGCACAGCAATACCATGACAGCCAGTCAAAACTCCCTAGGAACCATACGGCAATATGTTAAATAAAACAATAAAAAAAACTCATAATTTTGCAACTACTTAGCAACGCTATCATTCAGAACAACATCATCATCATATCATTGAGCTGTCAAGTTATTTTAATTGAAAAAGCAAAATTGCTTTTGAATTTAAAAATCAGTTTTTCTCTCTCTATCACATATTTTATCTTGGCTTTCCCCCTCTCATTCTATAAGTCACAGTTGCTCTACTAATGAACAAGAAGTCTTTGTGCAGGAAACAGATTGTTTGTGATCATCATTGTTTAGATCAATGAAAGTCTTTAATAGCTTTGGCCTAATGTCTGCAGATTGTGTGTCTGTAGACCACGCATATCACTCCATTCAACCATCAAGCCTGTGTGTGTTTGTATAGTTGAAGTCAGAATTATTAGCCCCCTGTATATTTTTTCCCCTAGTTTCTGTTTAACGTAAAGAAGATTTTTTTTTCAACACATTTAGACATAATAGTTTTAATAACTAATTTCTAATAATTGATTTCTTTTATTGTTGCCAAGATGACAGTACATAATATTTTACTAGATATGTTTCAAGATACTAGTATTCAGCTTAAAGTGACAATTAAAGGCTTAACTAGGTTAATTAGTCAAGTTAGGATAATTAGGCAAGTCATTGTATAATGATAGTTTGTTCTGTAGACAGTCGAAAAAAATATATTGCTAAAGGGGGCTAATAATATTGACCTTAAAATGTTTTTTTTTAATAAAAACTGCTTTTAGTCTAGCCGAAATGAAACACATAAGACTTTCATCAGAAAAAAAAATAATATAGGAAATACTGTGAAATATTTTTTTGTTCTCTGTTAAACATCATTTGGTAAATATTTGAAAAAGAAAAACAAAAATTCACAGGAGGGTGAATAATCGTGATTTCAACTGTATGTGTGTATACAGGTAAACCCAAGCGAGGTGCACTATCAGAACTAACGGGCACCGTAAGCCGAGCTGCCGGAAGAAAGATCACAAGAATAATCAGCTTCTCCAAAAGAAAACCTCCTCTGCCGGGAGACTCTCGCTCTTCCCTCGACCATGATCCTCGCTGTGGTAAGACCACTCGTCTTTCTCTCATATCCTCTTTCTGTTCTCTTATTACAACTCTCTCCACCTGTTATTTCCAACTTCTCTTTGTCAGCCTTTGATCACAGACAGTGAAGTGGAATAAATCTACAGCGTGAAACAGACTGTAATGACTGCTGTAATTCTCTATGTGTGTGTGTGTGTGTGTGTGTGTGTGTTTGTCAGGTTATGTTGGAGTGCTGGTGAATCGGTGCTGGAGGGAACACTGGTGTCGTGTGCGGGCCGGATCTCTTTACCTTTACCAGGAGAAAGGAGAACAGCGAGTCCCTCACACCACTGTTGGTTTGAAGGGCTGTGAGGTTGTCCCAGGACTCGGGCCCAAACATCCCTTTGCCCTGAGGATACTGAAAGGAGGTGCAGAGGTGGCAGCTTTAGAGGTAGTGGATGGTTTGTTTCATAGCAGCTAGCGTTCATAGCAATACTGAGTAGGTGAATAGTTTAAGTAATTACTTGGCCCACTAAAAGTTTGTTAGTTATTGTATGAATGAAATTAGATAGACATTCATTAGCCATACTGCCATTTCCATATGGCCAACCAGGCTCAATTGCCATTGTTTGTTGCCTTTGCAAATCTTCTTCCATCCCACATGAAAAATAAATAAATAAATAATAATAATAATTTTTTTTCATTAGTAAATGTGTTGTTTAATTTGTTGTTAAACATTTACTTTAGGTTAGGTAATCAGGTAATATCCAATACTGACTATTAATGACACATTTTTAAATCTTATAACAAATATGGTGGCATTTTTATACATATAAAATGTTTTTATTTAGCTTGACAAAGAAAACATTTTTCATTGTTATTTGAGTTTTATTTTACGTTTTCCCCATAAAAAGGTTTATAATTTATCTTATTCCATCTTTTTTTCATGAATGAAACTATTTATAAATATAGTTTTGGTTTCAGCTAGCGATGACAATCTATGCATTTCTACAATACTATTATTAAAATGGCTAAAGCTAAAAAATAACGTTTAACACATATTCATTATTAAACTAATTACTGCTTCATGAAAGTAAGATAGTTATGTTTATGTATGCGGTTAAGGGTTCAGGGAACTAGAATTTAGTTGTGCCTCATATAGACCATTTTGAGGGGTGTAAACAAAAACAGTCCCAACATATTTCCTGTTTTACATTTTTAATTTCTATAGCTTCCGTGAATCCAAAAAGAGCCTTATATTGATAATGTTATAATAGCTGTTTTAACATTAAGTTATGATTGAATTGCCTCTTGTTACAGTTATAAAATAGTTTGATAACAAGCAGGAAATGTTCATGGGGCAATGACATGACCACATTGAAATGGTCTATAAGTTCTAATGAAGAGTTATATGTTAGTAATATGCATGTTAATTAGCAGTTGCTGTTTACTTTTTTACTATTACTATTATGCGTCATGAATAAATTCTGTCCAAACTGTCCATTTCATCAGTTTATGTCTGCATTGTATAAAAAAAGCAGCATTCACACATTCATGTTGTCCCTTACAGAAATTAAGCTAACTTAAATTTAAGTGGATTAAACATAAAACAACTAAGTTGTCCCAAAATAAATCAATAATTGTGTTGTTTCAGCTCATTTTAATCAAGTAGTTTGAACAAGCGAGAAAAAATATTCATGTTTGTGAGTGTGTGTGCTTCATCTCTCTCTCTCTCTCTCTCTCTCTCTCTCTCTCTCTCTCTCTCTCTGTGTTTGTGCTTGTATTTCATGTTTGTTGCTCTGTGTGTGTGTTGTGTTAGGCAAGTTGTTCGGAGGACATGGGCCGCTGGCTGGGTGTCCTGTTGGCAGAAACCGGTTCCTCTGCAGACCCAGAGTCCCTTCATTATGACTATGTAGATGTGGAAACTATCGCCAACATCCGCACAGCTGCACGTCACTCTTTCCTGTGAGTTGAGGATAAAGGAGATGAGGGGTGGAGAGTTAAAGATGGAGTTTCCTTGCTAAATTGAACTACTGTAACAGCTCTCACCTCTCATTCTGTTTATTCAGATGGGCAACCTCCACAGATTCAAGAACGTACGACGAGGTCCCTTTTGAGGCCATAGAGGTTTGTGGCCGCACAATTCTCACATGTGAACAAACAGTTGGTTGTATGCTAACACTGATTTAAGGCCCTTTTTGAATCTGGTATTACCATGCGTATCTGATAACATTTCTGTTTAAACCTCGAAAGTCTCACTTTCAACTACTTTCTTGATTTCTTTAAATGAAAGGGTCTATGGTGAATAAATGTAGTGACTTTTAAAGCTACATTAGCTTTCCACAAAACTAAGCTGAATGATGTTTAAGAATTACATGAGTAGACCGAGAGTAGGTGGTCTTTGGTGGTTGTTTGATCACTTTTAGCATCTACAAAAGCAATGTATTGGACTGGATTAACTACCTCTGGAAGATAAAAATATTTCAGACCCTGTTTACACTTTGCTTCAGTATGGCTGCTTGTAATCCAATCAATAAAAATGCATTTTAAAAATTAGATGTAAACAGAGCCTAACACAGTGGTTTCCAACCTTTTTCTCAGAGGAGACTTTTGCAAGCCCACTTAATCCCTTCAAAAGAAACATTCAAAATACACTTAACTTTGTTTACTAAAAGCATATAGAAAAAACAAATCATCTTTATGAATAATTATTAATAAAGCTTATTATTTTTTTTCTTCAATGTGTAATGTGTCTATGTACTGTGTAACAAAACTGTTCAACAAAAGTGATATAATACATTTTACAGAGAACAGCTCCGGATGATAAAAATATCAGATAGTACTCGCACAATTTGAAAATAAAAATCATTGTAATGCTGCAGAAACTGTAATGCTGTGTATATTTAGTGAGTAAAGAAATAGGTATTTTTATTTTACATTAAAGCGCGTTATTCAAATCTAGTACTCGTAATATACAGAAATAATGTATTTCTTTTATATGTATGGCACTGCTGTTAATCTCGGATTCAAACACAGTGTGCTTTAGAAGTCAGGTATTTCCTTGTGCTCTGACTGGTGTTTAATGAAAGCTGAGAAGTGTGTGATGACTGTGTGTGCAGTAATCAGGGGTTAGTTCAGGTTCAGTCGTCATGACCTCTGGCCTCTGTGCGGCTTGTTAAACATTTTCTGAACCCTTAGGCACAGAAATATCAGCTCTTTACGTTCTCGTGGTCTTATGTTTCAGAATTTTGTAAATTACCAAAAAAATGTAGATTTTTAAACTGTTTTCTGTATTTTCCCTTGTAATATGCTGTAATCTGTTTAAATCCCCCATTATGCTGTTTTAAAGCTTTAGTTTTATTGAGAGAATGGTTTTATACCAGACCCAGGTCAAAAAATTAATAGAATTAAATTCTATTCATTAATTTTTTATTAGCTTTAATCTTATAATGACATGGTAAACAAACAAAGTTAAAATGTAAAAATGTTATTTTATTTACAATATTTATTTGGCATTTTAAGGTTGAAACCTTTTTGTCATTTTGGGGTCCTGAAAAAGCGAATTTAGGAAAACAGGGTTTAAATTGTTGTCATACATTTTTTTTTTGTTAGTATATATCATTGTTGTGTATATGTACCATTTATATAT
>CAIGQW010055024.1:10733398-10765238 GCA_903798125.1 Danio choprae | reverse complement strand
TATATATATATATGTATATATATATATATATATATATATATATATATTAATTCTAATAATTTTAAGTCATATTTATTTCATATTTGGGGTATTTGACAGTCAAAAATGCCATTAGCTTTGTGTTTTGACCCAGATTACACAACATAGAGTACATCAGTATGTATAGACAGTATCATGACCATTGTGTTTCTGACCTGATACTCTTTATCTCTTCAGCAGGAGAATGAAAGATTGAGGGGACGAGCACAGACGAAGCGTCGTTCATCTTTCTCCAGCAGTGACGCAGGAAAACCCAGTCCACAAATCACCCTAAAGCGCCACGGCTCCAGTGAGTCCCATCACTCTCTGCACTTCACTGGCTGTGCTTCTAACAAACACAGCTGTTGGGGTCATACTAATAATCATTAGAGTATGATGCTTTTAAAGACCTCATAAAATTTAAAATCTAAATTCATTTGATCTTTTGACATATAAGAGGTCATGACATTGTAAAAACATCCTGTAAGATTCAAAACGCAGAACTTTCTTATTAGTCTATAAACTGCTTCTATTGAAGCCAATCTGCTAAAATAGAATCGAGCAATGTTATTATGTAATAGTTTGACTTAACTCTGCCTCCAGAGAAGATCAACGCAGACTTCTAAATCACTCTATGTTTTGCTCTGCCTCAGAATGCATCTGTATGCATTTGTGCTTTGTATACTTCATCTTAATGCAGATTTGTTTACAAACATTTCACAATTTGAATCAGCATTTTCATAAAGATTGAAACTTAAAAGATGATGCTGCACCAACTAAATTGGACTCAACAGTTATGTCGCACCACCTGAATGTAACATTTTCATTACATGCTCAATTTTTCCCACAGTTTTTTCCCACACGTCAATAATTACAGATTGTTTGATATGTGTTATTTAAAATTTTGGTACTTAACCTTCAAAGCAAAGAGTTTAAATATACAAACTGTTGGCCATCTAAAACATCTAAACAGTAGCGTTTACTTCCAAGTCTACAATCTGTCACATCTATTTAAATTGATTTAGAAGTAATAGTCTATTTTTTGTCCTGTTTTTACCCCCTCATCTGAACACAGTGTTTTTCCCAACCCTGTACCTGAAGGCACACCAACAATACACATTTTCAACCTCTCCCTAATCAAACACACCTGAATCAACTCATCAGAACAGACAAGAGACTCCAAAACCTGAAGTTAATGGGTCAGATAAGGGAGACATCCAAAATATGTACTGTCGGTGTACCTCCAGGAACATGGTTGGGAAACACTGTTCTAAATGATGACTTTTTATGTAAAAAAAAAAAAAAAAGTCTTGATAACATTATAAGTGAATAGTACAAAATAAAGAAAGGCAGTTCATGACCGTCTTGAATTTTTATTAGCAGCCTGCTGACTGCTCAGCCTAATGTGGGCCATTTTGAGAGCTCTTGCGCTGTCACATCAAAAGCAGTCAGAATAATGTAACCTGAGCTTAACAAGACATTTCGGTTTGATCTACAGCTCTCTGCATTTTCACACTCGTTCTCTCACCACAAGAGTGCTAAGAGCTTTGCCACCTTCCCACAGACTTCTAGTGTCTGATCTTTGACCTGCACTTGACATTTCAGACGCAAATCAATACGGGAGGTACGGGAAAACGCGGGCACAGGAGGACGCGCGCCGCTACTTGAAAGAGAAAGAAGACCTGGAGACAGAAATAGACAGCATTAGAACTGCACTAGTCTCACTGCGGAAGAAGAGACGAGAGGCAAAAGAGAAGATGAAGAGCGCAACGGGTGAGAACGAAAGCTTTTTTTCATTTTCAAAACTAAATAATTTACTAGTAAAATACCTTTTTTACTGGTCGTTTCATAATCACCAGACATATACTTATACAATAACACTTTTTAAAAAAATCTAATGATAAAAATCATATACAATCTAAATAAAACTTTACTATATCTTTTAATTACAAGTTCTCTTGATGTGATGATGGTTCTATTATTCTATGATCAAGACTTACTATTGTTCTTTATTTTACTGGTAAGTAGTATTAGTACAGTAGTAATACTTTTGTTTTAATAATTTATTAATATTCATAAAAATAATTAATAGTATTCATGCATTCATTCATTCATTTTCCTCCGGCTTAGTCCCTTTATTCATAAGGGGTCGCCACAGCGGAATGAACCACCAACTTATCCAGCATATGTTTTACACAGTGGATGCCCTTCCAGCCGTAACCCATCACTGGGAAACACCCATACTCTCACATTCACACACATACACTCTCACATTCACACACATACACGACGGCCAATTTAGTTTATCCAATTCACCTATAGCGCATGTCTTTGTCCACGCCGCCCCAGCCAGGAATTAATAGTAATATAATACTAATAAATAATTAGTAGCATTTTTAATTTTGAAAAAAAAAACAAAAAAACTCAATTTTGCCCCCAAACAATTCACTACTGATATTCATCAAAATAATTAATTAATAGTATTATAATAGTATAATACTAATAAATAATTAGTATTATTTTTAATCTAAAATAAAATCTCAATTTTGCCCCCAAACCATGCAGCTTATTAACTAGTGTCTGTAACCTCATGATGATGTAATTTATGGTGTTACTGTCAGAATGGATCTGCCAGAAATGCACATGTAACTGTAACTCTGCAGTAAATCTGTAAATCTGTATATGCAGATAAGCAGAAGTTGGCTTTAGAGGAGTGTGTAACAAAGTTGGAGGACAGCTGTCGGGTGAAAGAGGGCGAGCGTGTGGACCTAGAGCTCAAACTCACCCAGGTGAAGGAAAACCTGAAGAAATCTTTAGCTGGAGGAGAAATGGAGGCGCCTGCAGAGTCTAAACCTGCACACAAGGTAATGACTAGACTTAATGAGCAAATATATAAAATATATAAAGTATTCTCCAGTCTTCAGTGTCACATGATCCTTCCATTATATGCTGATCTGCTGCTCAAGAGTTCAAAGGTACAATAAAATTGCGTTTTTTTTCCATTTCTATTCATCGCATGAAATTGTTCAGAAGTGAAATAAAAACTATGCATTTTTTTCTCAAGATTGTTAATATAAGAACTAATATTAAAGATTATTAATGATTGAGTGCTGATAATTGATCAGCAAATGGGATGATTTCTGAAGGTTCTGGTGACACTGAAGCATTGATGCTTTCAATTCAGCTTTAAATCTTGGGAATAAATTATTTCACAGTTTTTCTCAATTTTTGATTAAATACATTCAACCTTAGGGAAGTCCTAAAATGGCACAAAATGCATGTATGAATTAGAAGTATGATGAAGATCTTGCTTTTGCTTTAAAGGGCACATATGATGAAAATCATCTTTTGTAAGCTGTTTGGACAGAACTGTGCGCAGGTTTAGTGTGTCCACAGTCATATTAGGGTGATATACACAATAAGCCTCTCATTTTTTTTTTTTCCCTGACGTTAAAATAGGGTCCAAATCCCTCCCATTTTGAGGCCCTCCGCAACTTGACATAGGAGTGCGGTTTCCCCACCCACCGAATTGATTGACAGCCGCGTATTAACATGTCTCCATAGTAACCCATATAATCATATCAACAAGACAGGACATGCGCAAAGAAACCAGGATTAAAAGATCTGTTCAGCTCGCTGTGATCATTAATCATCATTAAATGTGATCAAGAATGAGTTTAACAAGTTTAAAAAGTTTTTAAAACAGTGCATTTTTGTAATAAAGACAGTAAAATTGCTATGTAATTCATCCCCACAGCCACATACATCAATACAATTATAAAAGACGCTTCAATCCCAGTTCAAATCAGGTTTATTTTGTACAATAACATAACGATGTCAATACAGCAGTGGATATTTACGTGTACCCTGTCACATTTGCAAAAACAGTGCAAAGCTAACGTGTGTGTGTGTGTGTGTTCAAAGCTAACTTTATAACGCATTGTGTGTGACTCATCGCTTCAGAAAGGCTTAAATTAACTTCACAACAAATATCAAATAACCGTTGTGAAAGTTCTTACTGTAGTAAGGGAGATCTGCTTCATTCTTGTTCGTCAGTGAGCTTTTTGTCTACATGAAGGCTATGGCTGTGACACGCACGTGGGAACGGTGGGCGGGCAGAAGCAGCTCATTAGCATTAAAGGCACAGGCAACAAAAACAGCTACAAAGTCCAAACAGCTCACATTTCCCAGATTTAAAAAGGTCAAATATATAATCTGATGGCTATTTTGAGCTGAAACATTACAGACACATTCTGGAGACAAGAAAAATTATATTAAATATTGACAAATGGTGCCCTTTAATGCATCTTTTCTGCATGTTATTTACAATAAGTGAATCCCTGCAAAAAATGCAATATGAAATAGCTACTGTATGCGTGTCTAGGACATCCTCTTATGCAGAATAAGCAGAAAAAAGTCGTAAACTCGAGAACAACTTTTATGTTGATATAACAACAAAATGGGTCAAGATTACAAGAACTTTTGATGTATCAATATCACAAGAAAATTAAGTTATGATCACTATAAAACAAGAAAGAAAAATATAATGCATGGCCTCTAAGGACTTCCATAAACCCACTCCCAGTGCAGAGAATAGTCTTTTTGCAAAAAACATAAAAAAAACATTTGACCAGCAGTGCTACTTACTTTTCATACAGACCCAAAGGACGGAGGCTCAGTATATGGAGTCGTTTCTCCCAGTGAACTGCGCCTCTGAAATGCGCAAGCGGCCCCCGTCAATCTATGCATCCACAAAAGGAAACGTTATGCAGAAAGCCAAGGTAAACACACCAGCCTCACAACATTATCCAGTGCAATGCATCAAAAGGCAGATAACGCAAACTGAACAGCTTGCTGCATCAATAGAGATCCCATTAAAACATTGTCCGTCTTCAATGAGTCAGTCTTTAATGAGTTTCATCGATCAGTTTGAGGGTTCCTGCTGTTAAGATCTTACATGTTGTGTGTTACTTACAACTTAATGCTTTGTTTTTAACCAGGAATGGGAATCTAAAAAGGGGACTTAGGGAAACTGCTGATCAAGAAGACCTAGACGTATTACTGTATGCCATTGCAAGGTTAACATGAGGATTTCTTCAACGACGGACTGTATTTGCAACACTATTGACCACGGTGACTGGACATGGATGATGAAGCAGCCGGTCTATTACAATACTTTGCATTTAAAAGATGTCTTCTCTGGGTGTCTTGTGAAGATCCAGTTTATAGAATGATATGCGAGTGTTGAAGAATGGAGAAGGTATGAGGAAATAATAGTTTGAAAGTGCAAGAAAGGGTTGTGGTCAAGTTATAAAGGAAGCAGGGAATGGGAATGCATGTGTGAGAATCCACTTTAAAATAGTCTTGAATAGGTGGTCGAATTGTACAAAGTGTTTTTTTTAACTACGTTGCTTATATTTCTGGGATATTTCCTATTCGTAATCAAGTGGTGCTAATAACACTGTAAATATGATAATTGTAAATATTTTTTAACATTTATTTTTAATCTAGCATTATTCCATCTAACCTGGTACTCCTGTTTGTAACCTTTTGTTTTCCCCATTTCTTTACCACTATTAATGGGAGTAACGTTTGCACTTTAAAATGTCTTTAGACATGAAAATGGGAATATTCTTTTAATAAAGAGAAAAAAAAAAGTCATTTTATTCACTTGTTATTGTTCTAGAGTTATCCATTGGGAGCAACAGAGAAGTATTACAGGTATGACAATGTTCTCAATATAACTAAGAAATACAACACCAAGCAGCTGTATTAGGGGTCCTTCCAACAGATGGATTTGTCTCATTTTCAAGCAGAGATGTCAATCTTGAATCAAAAACAAGATTAGGTTAAAAAAGAAGTAGTATCTGATCGGAAAAAACAACTTAATTGTTAGGCAAGACAAACGTTTACACCTCCCTGACATTTGTTCTTGCTACTAAATTTACTTTAATTTCTAAAATGTGCATTTAAAAGTAATTAAAAGGAAAATATTAAAAATAGAGCAAGATTGTTGCAGCGCATGAGATGTTTAACAATTACTTGAATGTAAGACTGCTTTAAGAAGCCTTCAATTTGTCAAAGGGCAAATTAAAAAGGAAAATTCTGTCATTTTCTCAGCTTTTACTCGTTTCAAATCCTTAAGAGTGGATTTCTTCTTTTGAACATATGATATTTTGAAAAATGTTGTAATTCCGCAATTATCGACTTCCATAGCATTTGTTTTGCCTAATGTGGAGGTCAGTGGTTTTCAGCTTTCTGAAAAACGTCTAACTTCAACAGAAGAAACAAAGGTTTGGAACCACTGGAGTAAATTTTACAAAACTGTTTCTTTTTTTAATGAACTGTCTCTTTAAGATTTCACAGAAACCACACAAATTTTATTTGATTTATTTAATTATTATTATTTATTTTTATTTTTTTATGTATTTATTTATTTATTTTTTTAATCGGTAAGTTCAATACTTGCACAACCTGAACTGTGAGAGGGAGATACAAAAACCAAGCATGTGTAGATTGTTAAAGCGTTTAATTATGAAACACTAATACCAAACAAAGAACCCTCAAAAAATTCCTCTGTAAAGTTTAAAAACACAGTTAACAAAGCAAACAAATAATAATAATTAAAAAATAAAGTTTAGAAGTCACACTCAGGAGGCAAGTCAACTTCAGTCAGCTCATTGATGGTCTGTAGGAAAGCCTCCATTTCATCACCGTATTCCACTTCTGCAGTTAAGGGAATAAAATAAATAAATAAATAAATAAAATAAATGAATAATAATAATAAACAAAGTTCAGTGGGTCATAAAGACTTTTTCCATCTACATGTCTAATCTACACTTCCAAATGTAATCAATACCTTTTGGCATCTTTAAAGGTGAGAGTGGCATACATGGGTCAAACTCTTCCACAGGGGATGCAGGCCGCCATGTCTGTTTACCCAGACCAGCCAGAGAGAAACGACTGAGGTAAACTTCATCTGGAACACTGTAGCTCTCAAACTCTACAGATTTAACAAGACAGGAAAGTCAATAGCTGAACAAACGATTTAGTTCTAAAGACAAAGCAGTAGACAGACTTACCGCTTGGATTGTATGGGAAGAACTTCTCAATCTCAGGCAACTCCTGAGTAGGAAGCGGAGCAGGCACTTTGCACTGATAGAACAAAATGCATTAGATTAATCTTCATATAAAGTTTAAAAAATGGTTTAATCTGGATGCTTAACAGAGACCGAGTGGAATCAAAACCTTGATCTAAAGAACCAACCTTGGCTTCAGCAGGTTTAATCTTCTCCTCGACTTCATGAGAGCCTGTTTGGTTGGGAACAATCTTATTAATGACTCCCAAAGCTTTTCGACTGGATTGCAGAGAAGCTCCAAGGTGTGCCTTTCCATTTAGAGGTGTTCTCAAGCACTGATCTGCAGAGAGAAGAGACATGTGAATAACCAATTTTTACTTCAGATTTTAAAAAGCATCCAAACAAAAATAATAATAAAAATTCTCCTGAGGTGTTAAATTAAAAAAATAATAATAATAAATAATAATAATAATAATAATAATAAATTGGGGGTGGGGGTCAGACTCCCAGATGGAACATTTCATTAACTTCACAAGAACGGGATTGTGGTTTTGTACATGTATATGTATTGTTTTGCTTGCGCGCATATATCTCAGTGTTTGTTGATTTGCATATTGAGTCAATGACTACAGGTTCTAGATTTTCTACTGAAGGAAAGAAGAAAAATTAATCTACAATTACCAGAGGGTGAGTAAATGAATTAAATTTAAAATTGAATGTTAACTGCATTTATACTTATACTGAGTTTTGAATCCATCATTATGCAAACACATGAGATATATCTGCATGAAAGACCTGGCAATTGCAGATTAATGTGCTACTTCATATCTAATATGGTAGGAAATGAATTCTAAAACAAATGTGGAGGATGTGACAACATGATTGACAGGGCACATAACCAAGCAACAGAACAGATGAAGTTGCATGCCACAAAGCTTGACAACTCTTGTTACACAATCAAATACATTTACTTTTCACTTCATGGAAAAAAATGTTTTGCTTAGGGATAATTCACATAAAAATTACTATTCTATTATCATTTACTGGTTTGACTTTCTACTGTTTAACAAAACAATATATTTTGAAGAAAGGAAGAGAACCACTGTTCAAGGGCTAGTTAGACTCCTCATAATGCTCTCTTTAACCTTTGATGCTAACCTGGAGTCAACTACCCAGATCTCTCAGTGTTGGTACTGACCTGGAGCTGAATGCAGTCTGTTCTGGCGAGACTTGATAGCTGGAGTCATCAGTCTGCCATTCTCCTGATCCATGAAAATCAGGCTTTCCATGTCTGTAGCTTTAGCTATGCACAGCGAGTCAAGCAAAACAAATAATGTAGCTTGAGGTGCGAAAAAAAAAAACTTAACAACAAGACAATGAAAAACAGCCATTTCATTTAATTAATGTCGTTGGCGGTTCGTAACGAATTTTATTTTCCGTTAACGTCAGTCCTTTAACGCATATTTTATCAGTAACGTTACATCTTGTAACCTAAACTAACCTGCTTTCATTTTCTAAAACGAGCCGTTTAATCGGTTGAAATAAAATAGTTATGCAGGGAAAGTGTTTATAACTTACTGTTTCTCTGTGTTTACTCTTGTCCTTCACAATTCAAGTCCGAGAGTAAATAATGACGTTTGTTTTGGTTCCGAGATTCCCGGCTCCATTTTAAAAGGCAACCTGCTTTCTGATTGGCTGATAGATTTTCCTCTTCGGATAGAAGGTGATGGTTCATCAAGTAAGCACGACAGCGCTGCCCTATGGCCGGATTGAGTAAAACAATAGACTCAACCGTGAATGGCGGCCAGTCATCAAAATCGGAGAAGACGGTAATATGTCAAAAATTAAATTACTTAATGTGTGAATGTGTGTACAGATGGACAGACGAATGAATGATCACATAGTATTAGGCCTACGTTTTGAAATGCTCATAATCAAACTTCTTATAATCAGTCTGCTTTGTTATGGAAACTCAAATATGAATCGATATTTCAAATTATTCGTTGGCTATTTCAGACCTGAAGTTTTATTTCTCCACAAACGGTTTTAATGTCATTGTTGTTTTAACAAATTATTGTAACCTTTAAACTGAAGTTATTTTAAGTCCCCCTGAGACCAAACGAAAGTTTAAATAATTTAACAAGTAATTTCACTATATTTGTAACCACAACACCACGCAAATCAACCAGATATTTGCTATGGTATTCGTTGTAAATCTGTGGCTATACAAAAATCATTAAATCTGAAGAAAAAAAAATCTTGGTTAGACCACTTTTATTACAATATAACCATGACTGGTAAACAATGTACTATGTCTGTTTTTACAGTTCAATTCTTGCTTTTATAAGTGACATTATTATAATTTTTATTAGATTGTTAGCTTTAAATAAATCCATAAACCCTCTGCCTAGAAATATTGCAAAATCTTAATTTATTTGAAATGTCTCTTTATTTTTGCATTTCAGTTTAATAAATAATAAAACTTTATTTCCAGGCTTGAATTGGATGCAAATTTCAGTTTTACAATATGGAATCAGACTTATAGACCCCACAGTACATACCTACATGCATACATTGACCATTATTGGTTTTGTTAATGGCATTTAATATGGTCAGTGCTTGTGGAGTTTATAACATCCCTACAGCGCATTATGCTTGCTTAGCAAACCAGAGCAATAAATAAACAAACAAACAGCTAAAGCATTGAACCCCTCTAAATCAGCAATGTGAAGGCAATTGCTTAAGAATTAAGATTGGACACGTACAACTGTGTCCTTCAGCAGATGTGTATGTATGGTGATTTATGTGTGTCCATTTTCGGTTTCATTGTCGCATAGAAACACCTGCTTCAATGCAATAATGAAGTGTTATAGGGCACTATTCAACGGGAGCTGATGAGTAGTCAAAAGTCTTATCTGTTTCAGTCATTTGTGCAACACTTTGTTCATCTGTGGAAACAGGAGGTAGAGTTCTTTCGTCTGTTAGAATAAAAGGTAGTAGAGCCAGTAGAAGATATTGACAAGGAGAAATGCCATGGGGAAAAGTATGCGTGCGTGTCTGTCGATGTTGTGAGGATTCTCAACACTCATCATGGACGCTGCTCGACGAGACATTTGCTTTACAGTGGTCAAACCGCATCCCTTCTCTTTGGTCTGTTCTACGGCTTCGTTTTCTTCGCACGTCACGGTTTGCTCAGGCTTTTCCTGCTTAGTGAAGTCTTCTGTTTTCATCTTCCTGGGGGACATCGAATTGACCAAGTGAGTCGTGCCATTTGATTCCTCGAATTCTTTGAGCAATTCCTGTGAGAAGTTAAATTACAGATAAAAAAAAATACAATATCTTTTATAACAACGCATCATTTTAAAGCACTTGTTTCTCACCCTTTGAACATCTATAATAGTCTGGTGCTGCATGGTGCAGAAATGAGCACAGGCGTATTCCAGCAGAGCACCAAAGATGAAGGTGAAACAGATGCCGAGATAGACGTCGATCGCCTTAATGAAGCAATTGGCATTGGGGAGTGAAGTCCTCGCACCCATCATTAGTGTGGTCATGGTAAGAACAGTGGTCACTCCTGTCAACAAATGGATTTAATAGAGAATAGATTTAGTTTGTTGCATCGAGAAATGTTATGGCATATGTTTTTTTCTTGAGGGATAAACTCTTGAAGTCACTGGCCAATGCAGGTGCGAGCTGGTACGGAGGACTGACTGATCCAGAAAGACACCCATGACAGAACCACCAGCAGTGTTGAGGGCACGTACGTCTCCAGAATGAAGAACAGCACATTTCTACGCAAAGCGAAGTGCAGGATGAGCTTTGGGTAAAGACCTGCAACACATCCAGAGTATTGCAGGTGATTCGTACGATGTAAGAAATGTATTTTACTGAAAACAATTCTTTCATCATTCACTTCACTTGTTCCAAACCTGTTTGAGATTATGTCTTCTGTTAAACACATACAAAGATAGTTTAAAGACAACTTGAAACCTGTCACCATTGACTTCCATAATACTTGTTTTTTCCTACTATAGAAGTCAGTGGTTACAGGTTTATAAATCTTATTTTGTGTTCAACTGAAGAAAGAAACTCGTAAAGGTTTACAGTATAACCACTTGAGGGCGAGCAAATAGTAAGTAATTTTTCATTTTTGGGTGAACTAGCCCTTTAAGTTACTTTAGCATAAACTCTTTGGGGGAAAAGGCACTTCTTTCAGCTTAAATGCAGTACAGTGCAAATGTGAATGTTTTACTTTGTTTAATCACCTATTTTATTATCATGGTAGTTATGACAACAATTTAGGGGGAAAAAAGTACATGTCATCATAACTTAACACAAGAGAGATGATAGCTGTGCTAACAACAATAAATCAATGAGTTCGTTTCATGTTTAACCTTTAAAACCTAAAACCTCTTTTGTGCAATGTTTATCTTGAAATATGTCCCTGTGCTGTTTTCTTTGAGCTAAATGCATTCGGATGATCTTTTGTTATCTAATGTAATGACATCTTTAAGTCTGGCTTAAGTGTCCAAGTTCTTTTTTGGGATGCTGTAGACCATGATTGCACCATAATCCGCTTAAGAAGAAGACGTCTGCCGAATGTAGAAGAAATATAAATATAGAGTCCAACTTAGCAAGAAAAACTGACGGGTACATTTTGGTAAAATAAATATAAAACTGGGCAAGCTATTCATGCTAAAAATATGATGTTTTTACCTGTTTCATACACCGCCTGCGATGCAGTGGTGTAGTAGCTCTCTACACTGTACTGGGCCAGACGCAGTGTGTCTAACCCCTTTACAGAGTCATTCCCTCGGGTCCAGTAAAACACCACATCCTCTAAATTATAGCCCCCTGCACATGCAAGCAAACACATACAGGTTTAACAGTCTGTGCAGCCTGCTCTTGAATAACCAATACAGCGAAATAAATGAAATCAATACGCAAAGACAAATTTGATTTGAATCTGAATGTGAAGATGCTTACAGCTTTCTAATTGCAAAGTGCACTCTTGTCTATCCATTGGATACTTGGTGAGATCCATGTTGCAGGCGATGGTTGCTGTAATGCTGAAAAGGAGGAATATTGATTTAACCATTTCAATAGGAAGGTTTTCCAGCTGTACAAACACCTGCCCGGAGCAGCTGTTCAACCTTTGGTAGGAAGTTGTAATTCAGAGTCGGCGTTTTACCGCAGAGCGTAGAGCACAGTGCCATTGCTGAAGATGCGGATCAGGCGGTTCTCCACAGTGACGTCGTGGAGGAAGGAACGCTTCGAGTCTGGGATGAAGGTATCGGGGATCCACAGCAGAGAAACCAGCCGTCCATCCAGACTCAGGCTTTCATTTCCAGGGAATATCAGACGGGAGTCTCGCCATCGTTGTCTTAGGAAAATAGTGGCTGTGTAGTCCTTTTAAGTGAACATAATCATAATCCAAAAAATAATAAGTGGATCTTATTAAATGAATAGTTCACCCAAAAACTGATAAATCAATACTTCACCTTTCTTCTGTTGAAGACAAAATAAAATATTTCACATAATGTTGTAAAATGGCATCCATTGACTTCGATTGTATTTTTTTTTTCTTACTATGGAAGTTGGTGATAAAGGTTATTATAGTTTTGCATTTTAAATTATTCATTCATTCATTTTCTTTTCGGCTTAGTCCCTTTATTAATCTGGGGATATGTTTTACGCAGCGGATGCCCTTCCAGCTGCAACCCATCACTGGTAAACACCCATACACTTTCATACACACACATACACTATGGACAATTTAGCTTACCCAATTCACCTGTACCGCATGTCTTTGGACTTGTGGGGGAAACCGGAGCACACGGAGGAAACCCACACGAACACGGGGAGAACATGCAAACTCCACACAGAAATGCCAACTGACCCAGCCGAGGCTCGAACCAGCGACCCTCTTGCTGTGAGGCGAGAGCGATACCCACTGTGCCACCGTGCTGCCCACATTTTAAATTAGTTTTATTTCAATACTATTTTAAAATAATTTTTAAATAACAAAAAAAAATAATTTTATTTTTAAATCTCAGTTTAGTTTTAATTCATTTCATTAATGGTTTTGTTCATTTTTATTGAGTTTTTATTTTGTGAACACTTTTTATTTAGTTTTTATATATTTAGTTTTAGTAATTCTAGTTTAGTTCCTAGGTTACAGAAGACGTCGAACAAAGCAAAGTTTGATGTTTAAATAGCTTACATTAACTCTTGTACAAACTTTAGTAATAAAAATAAAATGATTGTTTGAACAGACATTGAACCGAAAACCATACAAATGCAACTTTAACGAATAAAAGCATAATTATGTAGAATTCAAGCAAACCTCTTCATATTAAAGATTATATATGTGGCTAAACATGTTTATTTTACCTTTATTGGCTGATGAAGAAAAGGTTCTTTAGAACTTTAAGATGTTTTTTTTTGTACATAATCATGCGCTTGAATATATTTGACTGTAAAATCTTCATCAAGTTCTCTAAACTGCAGCTGGTCAGATTTTTTACCATAGAATTGGTGCTTATGAATTCTGAAAACAATTATTATTTTTGTAATAACTGCGCCACTGTGCTGCCTTCTAATGCGTTCAACAGAAAAAAGAAGCTTGGGTATGGAACTACTTGGGAGTGAGTAAATTTTAATTATTGGATGAACTATCCCTTTAAGAACATTTAGAGGTGAGATTATCACAAAATCAGTACCATGTTAATCTCAGAGATGGCGTCGATGCTGGCAATATCCAAACTCATTCCAATTTCAACAGGCCCTTCTGTGGGAACAAAGCCTATTATTATTCATGTTTTAATTCTCAATCTATATTTAATCAGTCTTGAGACACTCTTACCGTTAAAGTTTGGCCTTAGATATCGATTGTAGCCTTTCATCAGCTTCTGTATAGTGGGCTGCAGTTGCGAATCATTCCACTCGCCGTACTGATTCCCATAAAATCCTCTTTCACTGGGAGACGGAAAAATGTTCACAATGTGGATTCAGTGATTCCTAGTCCCAGTGCGTCTGATGTTTATCTCTACTCACCCGTTTGTTATCAACAGAAATAGACTCGTCCAGAACAGAAGATTGAGCAGCATTCTGTGATAATGTGAACCGGATGACTGGTAGCTGTGAAGAGGATTTAAGAAAAAAAACATTTTGTTAAAATCATCTCCGTCAAGAACGGATTATGACCCTTCACGGCACCCCGGGGACCAGACGCTCTGAAATGCTGTTTCCTATGGGATTATACAAATTAGACATTAGGATCTTGTAATTGTGCCTTTGTGTTCCACATTTGCTACTTGCGGTGTCTTACAATTCTGGCTTTCTCTCTTGATAATTGAGATTTTATATAAAAATGAAGCCTGCAGGTGGCTGATGATTAATGTAGGTCTGCACAGGGTTCCCACTGTTTTTAATGAATTAATCACTTTTCCATGAGCTTCCATTTTCGATTTCTTGATAGGAATTGTATTAATAGTAGTGCATTGGAGCACATGCACTTTTTCAGCTCTGGTTCTGTAAATATATTAAATAAATGTTTACCATAAAGATATTTTAAGTTGTTTAAAACAGTGTTAAAGTGTTGTAAAATAAATACAAAGTGTTAAAGTGTTTATGTAAACCATGAACCAAAGCAACCAAGGAGAATCATAATATTACAAACTTTGTCTTTAAGTCCAGTTTTTATATCTGTTTTGATTAAAATCAAAGGCATAAAAATTTACCTTTTTAATAAAGTAAATGCTACAATCCTTTAAAGTATTGTGAATGGCATCATTTACTTAAATTCATTAAAAATATAAACGTTAATTACAAAAATATTGTGTATATTTATAGAAACAATGCATTTTAATTTTATAGCAAAATATGCATGCACACACACAAATATTTACATAATTTGAGCCTTTAGGGAGGCGGACTTGATTACATAGTTTGCAATGCCCAATATTGTTGGTAGAGCTAAAGATCTATTGGGTCCTTTTACTTACTGCGACTTTTTCTGTACAGCATAATAGTTAATATAATTTTTATGCGCAAATTATGTTCTTGTTTTAAAAAATACTCTAATGCAAACACGGGTTTAAAAAGCATACCCAATTATCCACAGATCTCACAACTGGTCTGTCCTTAGAGGTTTATCAGTTATTCAATATATTTATTTTCAATACATATTTGTTGACAGTAATTGAGGGAACACTGTCTGAAATATTTCAGCATTGTTGTATTATTAATTACTACAACAGTCAATATAATTAGGCTTATGTTTAATTTGTAATTATTTCATTTGAACAAATCTGAGCACATTTTGTGACCCAATACTTGACGGAATAGTTCACTCACAAAATAAATACTCTGTTATCATTAGCTTCTCTTCAAGCTTTATCACACAATTCTTCTGTTCTTCGTCTTCAGCAACTGTTTGTTTACCCATTCCCAAAATAACTTATTTTATGTTCAGAAGAAGAAAGAATCTCATACAGGTTTGGACAAGTTGAGGCTGAGTAAATGATGGCAGGATGTTAACCCAACAACCACATTCATTTTGTTTTTGTATTATTTTCAGCTCTGGTCCCATGGCATGGGTTCTTTTGTACTCCTCAACCATGCAAACTTCTTTGTCCCAGAACTTTACCACCAGGTGGCAGCAGTCCCCTCTGCCCACACGCAATTGCACCACGGACAACCTTTCATTAATGTACCATTTTATTTAATGCGCAACTTTCTCTTTACTTTAAGCTTATGAAGCTGATTGCCTTGCCTCAAGATACACGAGCAATAAGCACTGCAGTTATTGTCTTGGGACCTGAACCACAAGGCGCTCCATGATGAAAGGCGCTGGACCATTTTACCACAGATCAGCCCCCACCAACCATTTCTCTCTGTTTATTTCATTCAAACTCTCTCTCTCTCTCTCTCTCTCTCTCTCTCTCTCTCTCTCTCTCTCTCTCTCTTTTTTTTCTCAATGGATTTTTTTTTTTTTAGATTAGAGTGATTTTTCAAAATGTCACTGCACTTCTATTTTTTAAATGAGTCACATAGAATAGACCTTTTGCGCCCTGAGCTGTGACAGAGAACAAATCTTCAAATTGTCATGTGTCAGCAATTTCACATATACATATATTGTTCCCATCTTTTCCACAAGCCCTCACAGTTGAAACAATTGCAAACTCCAGAATTACACGCAGGTACTACTATCAAAAATACTCTCCATAATGTAAACAGTGTTCCATCCACTCAACATAGCACATTTTCCCCCTTTCCTCTTCTCCTCCTCCATCACCTTATCCCTCCATCCATCAGCTGTCCCCATCTACTCTCTTGTCACGCCGCATGAACATCACAATGACAGCATTACCTGTGGAGATCTGAGATGCAGATCATTGTTCCTTCACTATGCAGTCTTATTGTTAGTTTCCTTCTCTCCTGGTGTCCCAGTGAAATCTATCCAGGTTAATAAAGATGTACTCAATCCTTTTCTTTTGTCTTCTTTTGTTTCAAACCTCTGTTTCTTGGGCTCTCAGCACGCATTGAGTCTCCTTCATCCAAGCATGGCTTCCCTTACAGTCGTCACTTGACTGGCTCATAGAAAATCCCCTCTCTGCCTCCCCCAATCCCCCAACCTCTTCTCTCTCTCTCTCTCTCTCTCTCTCTCTCTCTCTCTGCTCTCTCTCTCTCTGCTCTCTTGCTCTCGCTCTCTGTTATAAACATGTGTGCAGCTGTGTCAGATGCCTGTGACAGCACCTGTAGTTTTATAGATGCATCTCTTTCATTGCTTGGCTCCCTATAAATCAATGTCATTAACATTGTTGTGTGGCTTGTGACATGCCGCATTCTTCCAATCTCTTTCTCTCTCTTCCATTCAATCAGTTGACCCCCCCATGGAATTTCAATCACAATGCTGATTTCTCATTGTTTCTTGATGCAGATTTGCATCCCATTTTCTGTCTTTCATCTCTTTTGTTTCCTGTATTCCTATCTTTTTTGTCATACCTGTTCTTTTTGAAGTTTATTTGTCATTTTATTTTTGCATTTCTTCCTTCTATGTCTGAGTCTTGTCATGCTGTTTTTCCCCCATCTTTTCATCTAGAATTTCTGTAGGTTCTTTTCCTCTAGAGAGAATGTTGATCATTCCTCTAGAAGGATTTTCTCTACCATTTGTATTGCAATCCTTTGGGTAACACATTACTTAAGGTCAAAGCCTGCCATCACCGAAAACTGCATATATATACACTGCCTGTCCAAAACTCACTGTAATATTTTGTTGGACTGTCTCTAGCTTTGATTATGGCACGCATTTACTGTGGTATCATTTCAATATGCTTCTGCACAGTCACAATAATTTTTGCTAAGATCTTGTGTATTGATGATTGGAGAGTCAGACCTCTGCACAAAGTCTTCTCTAACACATCTCAAAGATTTAATAGGGTTAATGTCTGGACTCTGTGGTGGCCAATCCATGTGTAAAACTGATTTCTTATGCTCCCTGAACCACTCTTTTACAGATGGGAGGTCAGGTGACGCAATCACCAATATCTATCAACAAACTGTGTCACCTGACCTCCCGTCCAAATGCAACAGGACTACAATAGGACTACATTCCCACATGCACCAATATCTGTTTGACTCGGCTGTGGATTGGACCTAATAATAATGTAAATGTTCAGTTTCTTAAATGGACTGATCATTTAGCTTCACAAGACCTCAGTGTGTCTTCAGGAGCCATAGCTATTGATTTGGACTTTGGACTAATCTCAAAAGACTATCGTTGACTGCCATTATAAGAATCACAAAGACTACTGATTCAACTAAAATTGTCTTTAATATTCTATTAAAGAAAGAAAGGCACCTACATCTTGAATGACCTGTGGGTGAGTAAATTTACAGGAAATTGTAATTTTTTGGTGAACTTTAATATATTTTCCATGACCACAAGATGTGTCTTCTAAAATGGTTGTTTAAGAAATGGGAAGCTATCCTCTGCATCAGTTAGGGTTAAATAACTTGTTACCAGCTGAAACATAATCATCCATCATCCATGCAGTAATCCAATGGGAGGCTTTTACCTATTTGCTTAGTAAAATCCAGGTTGTGATTCTTCTTGGGATGGACAGTATATATAAATATATATATATATATATATATATATATATATATATATACTGGTACATTTGCTTTATATGGGTGGGAGGAGTCTGACATGAAGGACCTCATCCTCTTGAGGCACCAGCAGGAGCTTGAGATATTCTCTAAGGATGGCAGAGGGCAATCACTCATTTTTTGGAGCTAAATTTATGACCCTCTGTAATAGCTTTTTGTCACCAGCTGAATGTCCAGCATAACATGCTGTGATGGAATAAGTAAACACACTCTGACAAGTGATAGAAGCACAGTAGCAACCTTTGTTCTAACCTGCTTTAACTGAGTAGTCTCAGAATTGGAGGTGCTTCTGGTCCTTCTTTGTCAGTGATGTGATGTTGGTGGTCCATGTTAATGTGTCTGAAATATGTACTCCAAAGGAACTTAAATTATATATGTCATGATCCAACATAATCGTCCTAAAGTCAGTAATGACCTATTTGGGTTTTATAGTATTCAGGTAAAGGTCATTGGTTGTGCACCAATCTGTTAAATGATACACATTTTCTTTGTATTCTGTCCTCTGTCTCTGTATACTGACTCTTGAATTAAGTCCAACAACTGTCATATTGTCTGCATACTTTATAAATGTGTGTGGTGGGTAGGTTGGAACACAATCGTAGGTATAGAGAGCATACATTAGTAGACTCAACACTTAGCCCCTGGGGTGTTCCGGTTCTGAGTGTGAGAGCCAAATTTCACAGTTTGTGATCTACTGATTATGAAATCCTGTATCCAGGCACAAGTAGAAGGTGGGAACTGCAGATCCAGCAATTTATTGATGAGGGTACAAGAAGTAATACTGTTAAAGGCTAAGCAATAATCTATACAAAGCCAGCCTTAAATAGTTTCCTGAATGCTCTGATGTTGGGGGCAATGGTTGTGCAGCAGTTTGCCCTGTAGGCAAAGTGATAGGGATCAAATTATGGAGGGAGGCAGGCCTCGATATGTCGTAAGACCAGTCTCTCAAAGCACCCTGTCAACACAGATGTCAGAGCAATCAGCCTAAAGTTATTCAAGCTACAGTTAAAAATCTTACTGAGAATCCCTGAAAGCTCATTTGCACATGATTAGAGTACTTTCCCTGGTACTCCATAAGGTCTTTGCCGGGGTACACTGTCTTTAATTCACTCTTCACTTAATGTTCTTTAAAGTGCAGTTTTAAGGAAAATGTTTAATTCATCTGCCAGCAATGAGAAAAAGGCCTATAAGACCATCTAATCTAAATGTTTTGAAGTTCCACTGGCTATAGTGCAAAGTATTATTAAAAAAAAATACAAGATGTTCTATAGAGCAATAGATAAAAATTCTCAACAAAACATCAAACAGTCTGCAGAGAAACTTGGCCTTGGGCACCAGTGGACACTTCAGCAGGACAACGACCCAAAACACACAGCAAAAGTGGTGAAGAAACGGTTAGCAGACAAAAACATTACATTTTGCAGTGGCCCAGCCAGAGTCCTGATTAAATCCAATTGAGAATCTGTGGATCAATTCTCCAATTGAGAATCTGAGGATTGTCTTGCTAAAAAGTACACTAAAAGTATTGCTAGTGACACTCAATCTAGTAGCTAGCAACAGCAAAGTGCAATTTCAGAGTTGTTTGCAGCTGTTAAAGATAAGCTAAAGATCAGGGTGATGGCAAGGAGACCCTCCAACCTGAAAGAGTTGGAGCTCATCGCTAAAGATGAATGAGCAAAAACACCAGTGGCATAATATTTAATATTTTAAATATGTAGGTCAACATAAATATATTTTGTTATTTAAATTTTTAAAAATGTGTTACACTAAATGACGACAGAACGTTATTTCTAACATTTTTTTACAAAAATTATTTAAAAGCATAAAAGCAAACACTTTACTTCCATTTGCTATGCTTCCTACGTATTTAAAATCACTTTGATTTGATGACGACACCAAAATATTGCTTTGACCCAAATACCAAGGGTTAATTCTCACGCTACAGTGCCTTGTATCTCAAGTAACAGATCGATTTGACAGCAATTTGTCTCGTGCATGTCCATCAAAGTCTATCCCTTTTAGTTAGACAGTCTTCTGTTTAAATTTTTGTCCGACTCAGACAGAAAGCTGCCGCAGAGGGACAGTGGACCTGCTTTATTCAATCCCCTGCGGACTGACCAGCTCTCCATAATTAAAGCGGACTCCTCACAGTGTCTGCAAGCACTAAATCCCACACAGCATTGTAAACAGAGGCGCTGGATTCAAACCGACGGCTAAATGAATGTTTGACAGCACCAAGACACACACAGGTGACGCCTCAGTAAGCTCAATTATATAATCTCTGCTCTCCGGCTCAAGGGAAACCTTGTTTCCTTCTTGGATTAATGTTTATCTTGTGGTGCAAATCAAATGGTTTCTGAACAGAAAAACTTTATCAAAAAAAAAAAAAAAAACAGAAGAAAGAAAGACGCCTCCACAGCTCCAAAATTGTGAAGCTGTTGTTTTTAATAGACTTGCTTATAAAGCTTAAAGGCCTTTTTCGCTTATTTTCAAGGATAATGATGCACAGCTGTAGGTGTCAGTATTCAGCAAGCAATTTTTTTTGTTTAAAAGAAGTCTACTAGACATTTAATAGACATCTATAGACATTTTGGATAAAACAAGGCCAAATCTAGGCTGTCAATAAAAATATAATAGACGTCTAAGAATAGTGCAAAACTAGACTAGTCAGCAAACACACCGGAATGAATGAATACACGTGATATCTGTCTGATTGATCACTCGTGATCACAGTGTCTCGATTTGGGCAATTCCTAAGTGTCTGCTAGATTTTCACTGACAGCCCACATATAGCCTTGTTTTGGTCAAGCCATATATGTATGTCTAGATTTCTATTAGACATCTATGAAATGCAAAATTGCTTGGTGGGAGCCTATTCTATGTTCCAAAATGGATGCTCTTATGATTGTTTATAAAAGTCCATCCAAATCATGCTCTATAAAGTATGGATCTGTGTATTTTAAATTTGATCTTGAAAACATAGCTTTTATGATGTTGCCATTGTCTACTCTCTGAAATATTGACAGTACAATACTGTCATTTGGGCAGTGCCTTTTTGAAAGGTAAACTTTAGCAATTTTACCTTAGTTGCATTGTTATGTATATTTGTATTTGCTACCAGCATCAGTTGCATAGATTCCCTCTCATTGAATCCTTTTATTTTCTTTCTTTTTTTAAGAATATAATGAATTTGGATGTATTTTTGTTTTATTTTCACATATTCTGCAATGCAGAAGTAAGCTCTTGTCTGCAATTGTTTTAGGATTTCCTATTCATTTGTGTATTGGGAAGTGACTAGGAATAATAAATGACAGTAAATGGTCCAACTTGCTCTACAAACAAGTGCATTCATGAATAAATATTAATGGAAGCAAATGAGACCGGATATCTCAAGCCAACACGGTTCCAATGGCTGCATCTACTCATATGAAAGAATAAGTCAATACTTTCCTTTTATTGTTGGCCACTAATTGAAGGCAGTAATAATAAATTTGGGCCTTTGGATTAATTTTCTTTAGCACAATGAACACCTCTGAACTTTGTAAATAGGCCAAGGCCAAAAAAAAACCCCATATATCAGTGCATATAATGAGAATTTTACCATGATTTACAAAAGATGTCCAATAAAAATGACAATTAGTATAACAAAAATATAAAAACCATACCACAATATCTCAAATCAATTTCTGAATCATCCCCAAGATGCCTCCGCAACATCACTTTAGTGTTGTTTTTGTGAGGCCTGCTTAAGGAGCTTCCAGGCATTGCTAGCTTATTTGCAAGGATAATAGTGCTCAGCTGTGAGTGAGGGGACGCAGGTGGGTCCCAGATGAAAGAACGTCCTCTGTCATCCTCCGCATTAGTCCTGCAGACACCAAGCTTTGGCTGGTGGACTATTGGGAGCCAGCAGAAGCGCTTAGACCAGCATTCTGAGCCCGTGACTTATGCTGGTATCAAACCAGAGAGGTTTATGGCTAAACATTATATGACCACCACCAATCACCTCAGCACATGAATAGCTATTTCCTCTGTCCTTCATTGCAGTCACGATCCACTTGACAGATTATCAACTCCACTGCTTCCATGGCCACTACTTTCAGGTTCTCCGATTTTTATGAAGACCTTCAAATGCTACCCAGACTTTTATTTCCTTCCTCTCCATTCGCTTTAGTAGATCACTGGGACAGTTTTGTAATTACTGAACCACATGGCAGTATGGCTCATATATGAGAGGAAAAATTTTAATCACGTCTTGCATGCTTCAAGACCTCATTTGTCATCACATGACATACATTCATTCAGATAAATCCACCAGGCTGCCGTTTTCACATGCAGGTTACTGTAATATATCAGCTCAGCCGGTCTGAATTCTTGCATAGCTCTTTCATCACACGCTTTTCTGTGTCTTAAAAATAAAGGCTTTAAAAAGGTTTGTAAAGTCAGATGTTATGAAAGAGTCTTTCTGTATGTGTTTCTTTGTTTCTACTGCAAACCTGTATGTGTTTTTTTGTGTTGCAGAGAATAAGTTGGGAATCAAACAACTTTGGAATGTAGTGAACTTCACAGAATATCGTATGTCATGTTTAACAGATGGAATAAAACCAAATAGGTGAGTGTCTGCTTGAAGGTTTTATATAGCTTTTGAGGAAATAAAAAGTCCCAATATACAGTATTCCTTCCAACATAACAGATATTTTTATGTACAATTTACAGAATATACTTCTGTACCTATATAACCGAATAAGGGATCATACTTAATGTTATTGTAATTACCGACTCATTGCTGACAAACCAACAAAACCCAGCATAGTGACTAAGTACAAAGGTTTTTAAATGACAATTCTTGAACAGGTTGGTGCTTTTTGGGTTACCCTTATTTATCATTCATTCATTAATTTTCTTTTCGGCTTAGTCCCTTTATTAATCTGGGGTCGCCACAGCGGAATGAACCGCCAACTTATCCAGCATATGTTTTACGCAGCGGATGCCTTCCAGCTGCAACCCATCACTGGGAAACATCCATACACACTCATTCACACACATACACTATGGACAATTTAGCTTACCCAATTCACCTATAGCGCATGTCTTTGGAATTGTGGGGGAAACCGGAGCACCCGGAGGAAACCCACGCGAACACGGGGAGAATATGCAAACTCCACACAGAAATGCCAACTGACCCAGCCGGGGCTCGAACCAGCGACCTTCTTGCTGTGAGGCGATTGTTACCCTTATTTAATATGTCATAAAATGATTTTTGTGTAGACTATATACTGAATAATATTTAAATACCATCTTCTGTAAATCTTGGTAGAAACCTAATATTAAAATATTAGTCTTTTTTGCACTCAGAAAAAACCCCTGAACACATTGTATTGAATAAACAAAGAATTTAAAGCGGTATTTAAATTAAATTAGATGCTTGAGACGCATCATTGAACCCATGTAAATTATATATTTATTTATCAAATGTCCCACTATATATTTATGCATTTTGATGAACCCAGAATTATTCCAACCTAAATACATATCTAAATTAAATATAAAGAACTTCTAATCATCAGAAACAAATAAACTAAATAAAAAAGAGCTTGAATACGTTTTAAAAATGGTTCCTCTTAAGTATCCTTGAAACCATTGAAAGACCTTTATACTTTCAAAGCTGTAGCTTCCTGTCCACTTTCATTTGACGGACTTAAATTCTCACCCACTCAAACACAATTTGCTGTACTTACCTTTTGTTGTTGCTCTCTCAGTTTGGTCTTGAATCCGGTGTGAAGGTGTGTAAAGGTTTTCTTGTTGTGAGGATGTGCAGAGTCTGTGCCCACGTCCGTCTCTCTCTCTCAATGTTCTCACTCTCTCTTTCTCTCTTTTTTTTCACTCCGTCACTCTCATTTACCCTTTCTCAGGCAGGACATACTCTAGTGTTGGGTTTTTTTCCGTGAGGAAAGAGAACATTTCTTGTCTTCGTGCCAAGCATAGGGATGATGTGGATGAGTACATTAACATTAGCACGATTTAATCTACACACTCAACCACACAGCTTTAAATCAGTCAGGTTTACAGGATATTTATCATTTAAAAATCAACCAAACAGCATCATTTTTTTGTGATCTCAACCAAGTGTGCACCCAAATTCCATTTTATCTTATGATCTGCAGTGTTGCAAAGAGAGAAAAAATAGGATAAGAGGTTAGTAATCTGCTTACATCCACTGGAATTGTGTGTAAGGACAGATCTGTGTTGGGACATGGCTGAAGGATGAGGGTGAGTTAATAAATATTTTATACTTAATGTCTATTTCAATTCCAGACCTTTCCTTTTTATAACAGGTGACACATATCCTGAATAAATAAACAGTGAGCCAGAATGAACAGCGCTCAAATCTCCACAGAATGACCAAAGAGCTGAACCGGCCAATCAGATGATGAGTCCACCCTCCTGTCAATGACAAGGCAAGTGGGATTTTACATCAGCGCAAACAAACCAACCCCACTGGACATTTCACAAATCATTTCCCCTGAGGGTTTTTCTCCTTTATCCTTATTTTTCTGTGTGACTGCATGTCCCCATAAATAGTATACAGTTTAAACCAAATCAATTTAGTTGTTCAGAAGCATGTAAATTAAGACTTCAGATGCATGACTTGTCTTTTGACTGAGGGATGTGTAGAAAGATCTTTTGACGTCAGAGTTCCTTTGACTCCCGGTAATGCCCAAGGAACAGGAATTTGCTTACGGAGAAAATGAAATGAATAAAACATCAGTAAATAAAGAGGTGAAGAAATGAGTGCTGTGGGATTTCAGCTGCAGTGTGCTGGAAGTGTGTCATGTTAAGCAGCTGGGAAGGATGAATGCAGCAGGGTTCTACCTTGGGCACACTATTGGCACATTCATTAGCACTGCATATAGGAGATGCCTGCACAGTATTTCTCTCATTCATTTCTCTCTCCAGTGAACAATTTAATTGACCGATACAGAGGACAGCTTTAGTTTAAGCATATGCAAGTGAACTGCATATTCTTTCTGCAGCTAGCAATATTAGTATATAAAAAAGATGTACACTCGCAGACATTTTAGTTACCTTACTCTTTCATGTAAGAGTGGTCGCAGCCATTAGAGCCTAATTGTTTTATTGTTTCCTCTCTCGTTCACTTCTATTGATTTTTAGCAATAAAAAAGCCAGTTGTGCTGCTTGATGTTGCAAATTTTCTCACTATTTTATTTTTGTTTGTATGTGTTGTCATAAACGTGTTTGTGGAGTTTACATCAATTTATTATTTCTATTCATTCCCCATTGATTCCATTGCTTTATCATTTCTATTCATTCCCCATTGGCAAATCCTAAAGCAATCGCAGAAAAGGTGAATATGGTAGACCTTTTTAGAGTTTCTAGCCCCCTGACTAATTTGTATTCCAGCCCCCAAGGCCCTATGTTATCTTATCTTCTTGCCATATGTAGCAACCATCATAATAAAAAGGAATTACAATTGTTACATATACAATAAGAGTAAATAAGTAACTCAACTTGAACAGTCTATTAAATTAAATTATTCATTTATAACTATATCAATAAATATTTATATGCTGTCAACGGTACAAGTAATACATGTTTTAGCATGACTCTAGGCCATATGAAACCATTCAGAAACAGTTGGGCACAAATTGGATAACACCATTGTAATGTCTCTCATAATGAAGCACTTTCTTAATGTCTTATAAGCTGTATTAGAGCCAAGCTTTGTTTTTTTTCTTAAAGCAATCCAGTTGAACTGAGAGAATGTTTATTTTATGTTACTTTAAAAAGCTTCATAAAAACTACCTTCAGCATCATAACAAAAAGGAGCACCAAAATATGCAGTACATAATATGAATACACCAAAATAAGAGGTTTTGCTGAACCCCCTGTGTGACCGATTATGACCACATCTGCATGCCTAAATGCATTGAATTGCTGCTATTTAAATGGCTGATGAGATATTTCCATTAACAAGCCATCCATAATAAATCGATTATATAATTGAAGTAAGCAAAAAGACATGCAAAGGAAGTTTATTATACAGAAATGTCTGGGCTATACTAGACATTTTTTTGTTGCTTTTGCTTGCAAGTGGTTTTATTAATAGTTTTATAATAGTTAATTACTTGTCCACCCAATTATGTATGAATAATATGGGCCTTTTTGTTTGTTTTTACATTGTTGCCACCTGCATACAAATGCGCTCTTCCTCCTCCCTGCTGTTTCCCTCATTATCAAGCACACCAGCTTCATGTTTTTTTCTACACATCTGTCGTCTCCCACATATCAGTTCCCTATCCCTTAGGACGCATCCTACCGCCCAGGTCACTGGAATAAGAGAGAGTAGCCTGGCAACTACAAGGTTAAAAGAATATAATTGTGTCCATTTGTTAATAGTTTAATATATTATGTTGTGAAATACTGCATCTCTCTGGGGCTCTCTGGCGTTGTTTTGGTTCTTTCACATGCATTAAATTAGTTATGGTTAATGTTGCATTACCCATGACTAATGGCTAATAATACTGTGGCAAAACCCTATAGCATTATAATAAGGCAGTGTATTGCCTCTTTAGTGTTTGTAGCTTGGTTTCTGCTTTAAGACTCCCTATTTTTATTTTACAGATTGTTCAACCATATAATGAATTTATATAAGGAATTTGCAACCTTATTTTCATTTATGTATTACGATTGTGATTTTTTTTTTTTTGTCATTTAGCATTCTTGACTTTCAAGTTATTTAATCATCTGTATAATTAGCTACTGTTGCAAATTAGAGATTAATGAATAATAAAATTACAGTCGTTTTAGATGCTGTGCATGAAATCCTTTTTTTTTTCAGAAAGCTCATTCATTTTCATTTCCAGTCACATGTCAAGCCTAATGTAAATCGTGTAAAGTGTAAATGATGGAGGAGCGCTTAGAGTAAACTTGACAGTGTGAATCTATTTGACATCTCTCGTGTCTAGGAGAAGCACCCCATTTATTTCCATAGGAAAGACCTTTTCAATTCCATCACGGTTAAGGCATGTTAGTGTATGCTGATGAATGCTGTATATGGTGGCCACATCTTACCTTAGGCTAAGTAAGTGCACTAGAGTGAGGATACCAGCCTGATCAACATGCATCAATGCATACATGCTTCTGGACTCATGACGTTATTAGATAATTTAAAGGTCGACATGCATGGGTGAAGAAAACATGTAAGAAGTTGTCTTTTAATACACATATTTTTCCCATCAATTTTAGCTATTTTTCTGACATCCTTTGTATTTTTATCAGGGTGGCTTTCCATGCAAAGTTATTTGTTAAATAGCAAAATAGAACTCTGTTTGTAATATTTAGCCTGCGTATCAAGTTTATTCCTTTCAGTCAATATTTTGTATTTCTCCTGATGCCTTAATCGGTTTACTTAATTGAAATTCATGCAATGCTAATTAAATAGCATATCTAAACAGGTTATTGTCTGGTAATTCTGGTGGTTTTGTAATTTTTTTACATAACCACAATGAAATAATTCATTAAGTCTTGTGCTTTTTAAAATAATTTTTAATATGCTTGTCAGAGCCAACAGCCATGTCCCAAACCATGAAGGACTATATCAAGTGCACTCATTCAATCCAATAATATACCACAATAACAAGAGTGTAAACTAAAGATAGGCTGCATCCAATATCGCTCACAATACCCTTAAATAGGGTAATATTGGAAGGGCAGCCTTTTGTAGTGATGTCTGAAACCATAGTGGACATCACCTTGTGTTTTCATTCAATTCGATAATGCTTTGCAAAAACAAGTGTGCACAAGTGCTGAGCTATGTCATAAATCACTCTCCATACCCTTAAAAAGGGAGTTATTTAAGGGGGAAGCCATCTGCAGTGGTGTATAAAACCATAGTTGACCTTATCGAGTGCACTTCTCTGTTAAAAACAAACAAATAAACAAACAAAATTAAAAACAACATATGCTGATTAGATTTTGAACCATGGCTGCTGGTTTTAGTTGGTTCTTGCTGGTCATGTGCTGGTTTATGCTGGATTTTTGGTAGTCAAAGTAAACCTGCACATGACCAGCAAGAACCGGCTCAAACCAGCAAATATGGCTCAAAACCTATATCAGCATATGCTATTTTTTTATTTCAACAGGGCCATTCAATTACATAAGGCACAGCAATAAAGGAGTATAACAATAACAAGAAATGGGCTGTGTAACCATTGGTGACATTATTGTGTGTACTCAATCAATCCCATAACACACCACATTTAGAGTGTAAACAAGAAATGGACCAAAATTGCTCTCTGCCCTTAAATAGGGCACTCTTGAGGGCGCTGCCATTTGTACAGTAGTGGGGTCTGAAGGATTGTGGGAATTATAGAGAGTGTATTAATTCAATCCCATAATGCACCTCTATAACATGTACTACTGTTGTTACCCATAATGATCTTTGAAGGCAAGTTCATGCAAAATGAACTCCTGCTTCTCACCAGAAAACAGTAACACGGGTTAATCAATCCATCCACTAAAAACCTTTTCCCGTTTCATTTAAGAAATTATTTAATAACTTTTAATGAAGAGGTAAAGTACATTTTTAATATAATAAATTCACTTATTTAATTAATTCAAAGATTATTTTTTTGCTTCATTATAAATCACTTTGTAAGTCTCTTTGGATAAAAGTGCTAAATGCAAATAAATAGGCCTATCAAGTGTAGCTTGTAAAGAATAGCTTGTACTGTATTTGCTCATTCGTTTTCATAGTATTTTTTCAAGTGGACTACGTTACTGGACTGCAGGGAATAGTGCATGAAGACAAACCTGTAGGCCTAAATATAGAGGGTGGTAAGCATGGTTCAGTTAGCCTCTGCTGGTAGCTCTCGTAACTACAAAATTTTTTGGAAAAATAAAAATAAAGGCCTCTCTCTGCAGTCCGGAAATGTTGTGAACATCTTACATTAGTAGGCCTGATAAAGGGAGACGCGCATCAGCAGGAACCTTAAACAGATATTCCAGATATAGACTATTTACATATAAATCCAGGTAGTCTATAATATACCTGGTCTGAACGCATTGCTAGATATGGTTTATTTTTGTTGAAGTAAACAGGAAGTTTCCTTACAGATATCCAACAATATGACTGCATATTAGCATTTGGTCATTGCTCCTTTATTTGAATAGTCACCGTGACAAGAAAATGTCGGTCAGGAAACGCTTCCTAGATAAGAAAACCTATTTTGTGCACTATTCAAACCACTAGGGGGAGCAGTAGACACACTGCCAGAACATACCGTCTTTACTGTATGTGTTATTTCAAACCAGATTACCAAACGGTTTGATGATATCAGGGCTTGCCTTGAAGATTCAACATCACCCATAAGCCTGATTCTCAATGATGTGGTAATGCATCTGTGGGACATTGTATTTGCTTATGAAACATCTCCGCTGTTAGCTGTTGAAACTAATAAACCAGCAGCCTGCAGACTCCGGGCCAAGTGCCTCTTAACACTCATGGAGTTTTGTTTTTGTCATGTTGACATGTCAAATATTTTAGGGAGAAATAACACAGAACAGTCTATTACATCAAAGTGTTTGTTGTCTCTCAACACTATTTTCACTAAATATTGTATATAAACCCCGGTACATGTCAGTTCATTTAGAGAGCTGTTGGGTTCCAGATATAAAGAGGATAGGTTGCATTTGGAGCAATTCAAATGGATGTAGCCTTCATACGGGGATGTGGAATAATTGTTGACTTCAATTTACTTGCTGGATTCACACATTGGATAATGAATTCTGCAATTGTATGGACTCTTTTTTTTTTTCTTTTTTTTTTTAAATTAAGATCCAAGAAGATGAAATTTTTCCCTTTTTCGGGTTCTGTTGTTTATATATATATATATATATATATATATATATATATTTCAATTTTTTATAATTTAGTCATTGTGTTGCAGGTGGTATGAATGGCTTTTCTTCCTTAGAATGATTGTGTATGCATTTATGGACTTTAAGAAAATTTATCCAATTGACTCAAACCAGTTGAACTGAATTCAATATGTAAAATATCAGAATTATGAAAGTATATTAAATAATTGCATTATATTGTTTGCGTTTCATAATGTTACATATTTCAATATTGACTGCATTTTTTATGTATTTAATTGTATTAAAAGTATTTCCCTTCTATTTTTTGTACATGCTTAAGTATTTTAAAGATGTGTTTTAAGTATGATTTTGTGTGTGTGTGTGTGTGTGTGTGTGTGTGTGTTTATATATATGAAGATGGAGAAAAAAGAAATAAGCATTTATGTCAGTGTCATTCAAACTTAATCAGGTCAAAAGAACATTAACGTGACTTTGTTGAAGGTTAGCAGTGTAAATGTGTGCCAATAATTCAAGGACGGCCTTTTTTTTTCCTGCGCCTCCTTAGCATGTGTCTGAAGTGTGTATGTGTATTTACACACAACAATAACCTGGAACTGTATGGTCTTTCTCCTGCCTGATACAGTGAATCAGAGCTCCATCTCTCTGCCTGACATCTTCAGGCTGAGTTTAGTAAACATCGCTAATCAGCCAATACTGTTTAGCTAATAACAGTGGAACGCGTGGTTGCTGTTTTGGTTTAGGCATTGTAGTAGTTGGCAGAAGGGTGCATTGCCCTTTAGGGGAGTTTGTACCATGTTCTCCATTTAAAAAACAATGCATTGACACACACACACACACTAAAAAAATCAACAGTTTTAATGCTTGAAGCTTATCAGTTCTGTCATCACCTTTTAGCAGTTCAATTTCAGTTCATCGACCCCCTCCTCCTCCAAAAAAAACGCACTGGTCCTGATAGATTTGTTCATGTCTGTTTGGAGTTTACTGTATCAACAATACACAGAACCAGCTGGAATGAACCCGTCTTAATGTCATCCTTCACATAACCCTCGCCTACACTAATACTGAAGGGAAATATTATGAAAAAGACTATTTTCGGTTGTTCTGAGTATTCATCAGCTCGTCTTATATGGCTTAAAGAATGATTAAGCATATTTGAGATCAACATTGGTCTAAATCATAATAGAGAGATCTTTCACAAAGCAGTATAATGTCTTTGTAGAAGGATAAAACACTGATTAAATAAAGTAAAATCATTTTCAGGAAAGAGAAACATTGTATTAAATACCACAGTAACATTTTAAGAAGCTATTTACACATTTGTTTACTACACAAAAAAAATGCTGGGTAATTTCAACCCAATTCTGAGTGTAATACGGACTAACTTAACTGCTGGGTTAATTTTTTCAATTAAATGAATAAGACCAAATTTAACCGATGCTTGGGTTATTCCATATTTTACCCGATTTGGATAAATTTGGATTTGGATTTAAATAACCCAGCACTTCTTAAAGTGTATTTATTTATTTATACACTGGTTGAGATTAATGTATAGCAATAGACAGAATTGTGGGAACACTTGAAAATCATCTTTTTTTTTTATTTAGAAAAAAAATATTTATACAGACAGACTGTGTGTGTGTGTGTGTGTGTGTGTGTGTGTGTGTGTGTGT
>CAIGQW010055024.1:10701544-10732998 GCA_903798125.1 Danio choprae | reverse complement strand
AATGAATGAAAACTCAAAATGAAAATTATTTATAACCTTATCAATGACTTTTTTGTCACATTTGATAAGCTTAATGCATCCATGCCGAATGATTATTTAAAAAATACAAATTATTTTTATTCTATAAATATTATATAAAATACAAATATTATAAAAATATGAATAAAAAAAGAATCTGGGACAATTATATTGACCCCAATTATTTGAATAGTATTTTTTAATGCAAAGATAATAAAATAATCATTGATGAATCGTGTTTGAACATTTAATTCATTTAATTTTGTATTTAACTTCTTAACTTATATAAACTTAACTTGTTTTGTATTTAGCTTCTTCTTAGCTTTTATTTGAAGTTAACTTAATATTACAGTCTTTGATGTATATTATTTTTATTGTTAAAAAAAGTCTAGAATCATTCATGTTTAATTTTTATAAATACTTCTTGGTTGCTTTTTTTTAACATAACATTATTTATCTAAGATAATAATAAATTATAATACTAGTCAGGATTGTGATGTTTTGTTGTAGTTTTCCTAGAAGTCACTGAGGCTCCAGACTGTTTATGGCTTGTCGTATGTCATAAAATCTGTTCTTGGAATACAGCAGCGGCATCTCAAGCACATTGTTTTGGTAGATTCCGTTTGAAGGACAGGTGTGTGCCATACAACAGGCTGCAGGTGCAACAGAAGATTTATAGATTTTAATCACATTATACTGTTGAGCAATAATACTGCCCCAAGGCTACAGGAAAAAGTGTGGTTGGGGAGTGTATATTCAGTGTAGATTGAGCATTATAAGTCAATACAGAGCAAATTGGTCAAACACTAATGCACATTTGTGATAATTCATCAGTGATTATGAACATGTTGCCGTAAGAGACTGGTTGATATCTTTGAAGACTGACTTTGCTATTTATGTTTTTTTTATAGTTTTCCTTTGCTTCATTTTGTTTTTGTTTTTTGAGTAATTTAAAATAATAATATATTAAAAAATAATAATAATTGTAGTTTTATGATGTATTTGTTTATTTTTTTATTTTTATGTTTTAAATTGAACAAATGTTTTCAAATAATTACTCAAAACAACTGATTATGAAATAAAGAAGGATGAGGTGGCTTACAATATGTTTTGTTTGTTTGTTATTGGTATGTTTTTTTGCTTTGTTTTGTCTTTGTATTTGTTTGAGTAATTTAAAATAACAAATATTAATTGTAGTTTTAGGGTGTATATGTTTATTTTTTTATTTTAGGTTTTAAATTGAAAGAATTTCACATTTGTTTGTATAAGTGAGTTCAAAAACAACTGACTATGAAATAAAGGAGGATGAGGTGGCTTTAAATATATATGTTTGTATAAATATAAATACACACATTAATTCACAAGACATTTTTTTTATTTGTAAATTTATTTATGTCTGATATAGGGCCTATAGTGACTGCAACCCTAAAATGCTTATGATATATACCTGTAAACAGATTCATGGAGAAAATGGCATTTTTATATTTTATATTTTAAGGTGTATTTCAAATCCCAAGTAGAGCTTCGACTGGTTGCCACACAGGGTGGAAAATAACAGCCACAAAATACTTATATAGACGTGCCAACAAGAAGCACGGTGCATTTCTCAATGGCAAAATTAGCAGTTGGTAATTTGCATCATTACAGTTCAGTAAGAGGGTGTAGAGTTTTCAACCAAAAGCCAAATCTCCTTAAATTTGCTTTATTGTTAGCTTTAGTAGGGTTGAGTGTTCCTTCTGTTTCTTTTGGCACATTTGAAGCAGACGGTACAAATTAGAACAAGTCCTTCTTGCCTACTTTCACCTGCCACAGCTACTATTAGTCTGGTGCTTGACTGGCATGGAAATATATGTCATGGAATATATACACTGCAGCATAACAAGCAAACATATATGTCATATGCAAATACAGCTTTAGCAGAACTCTTTTCTGTTGTAATATCTTCTATTTTCTACCACTCTTATTGATGTGAATAATGATTGTATTTTATTTTTATTTTTTCTTTGCAGTTCACAGGCCAACAGGAATATCATAACTCATCTGCCAGATAAATCCAGTGGTTCCAATGACTCTTTGGTGTGCTGAATAATGGTATGTTTTTGCATGTTAAATTAACTAAAGAATGGCCTCAGTGATAAATCCACCGATTTCATATCAATTTCCCCTGTCTGAAAGAACAAATCCCTTAGGGCATGAATTGTCTCGAGAGCTCATTCTTTATGTGTTTAAGCTCCTGTTCACACACACATTAAACAGAAAGTAAGAAGGGAAATAAAGATGAAACCCAGATTTGATTAATTCTTTCAAAAATGCGGTTTCCGTGATCTCCTGGGGTGTGTTGTGAACTGTTATGCAAAACAGTTGTTATATGAGCTGAGGTCTTCGTGGTAAAAAATTGAGCCTGCTTCCAGGTACACCTTAAGTCAGGTAAAGGCTGTCAGAAACAACCAAATGAATTCATTTCTGTCACTATAACTGATTTGCTGATAGAAAGCGTCTGTTGGTGACCTTAACAACTTGGTGAAAGTTGCCAAACAAAGTCCTCCATCATGTCGACATTTTAGGATTTTTTAGTGGATATCTTGACAGCACAAACACAGACACACACACACACACACACACACACACACACACATACTTACGTAAGCTACTACTGCTGCTGCTCTGTTGCTTCTGGTCGTAGACTGTTCAAATAGAATTAAGTCCCAGAAACTGTTCTGAAAGATTAGTTTGTCTGAATCAAAGGTTGACTTTTTACCTAATCATATGATTAATTTGTCTTTGGTATTTTCTGGCTTATTAAAAGGATAGTTTGCCTCAAAATGAAAAATTCGGTCATCATTTACACACCCTCCATTTGTTTCAGTCTTATACAATTTTCTTAGTATGAACACAAAAGAAGAAATGCCAGACGATACTTCAACTGTTTGGTTCTTAAAAAGAGAAAAAAGTCATTTGAATTGAAAAATGGAAATCAGCTAAAACATTTAACAAAAAAGGCAATTAGTATATTAAAATAAAAATATAGTTTGGCAGTAGGACGACTGAAATAGAATATTTGATTTTCTGTTCCTTGATTGAAACAAAAACTATTGCAAAACTCTTGGAAATGTTTTTTGTTCACTTTATTTGGCTTTTATTATATTATTATTATTATTATTTTAATACACAATGTTTAAAGTAATAAAATGCACAGATATATTTTATTATTTTCTCATTTATTTATCCCATCTATTGCCATCACACTTGTTATTGCTCTGTCAGTTTCAGTCATCACACTTTTGGGTGTGACTCAGAACAATTTAATGGATTCACTCCTGCATTTGTCATTCCCATGTGACTGTTGGCACTTTTAGCAGCATGAAAAACTAAACTTTAATTAAAAAGTTAAATACATACAGAAAGCGTGTCAGCCACTTCATTATAGCAGAATAACCACAGGTATAATCACTGCATGTGTGACAAGCAGAAAGTGTCCAAAAACTTGTATCTTACATTTAATATGAAGTTTTTAAATATAATTGAGTGTTTGTGTTATATTTAATCTAAAATAAATGTAATTTGAGTTTTTGTCCTTTTTTTTGTTAGCTATTTCTGAAGGCATTAATTAACAGGATAATGTCCTTTCATTTGCCTTGGTGTATACAGATTAATGGAGAGGGAATCATAACAGAACATGAATGAATCTGAATCCATCAGTCACTGTATCAAAATTTTCTGTTAACTAAATACATTTTTTATCTCCCATGTCATTCCCATTGTTTCCCATGAAAACAAATGCTGACAAATAAGTTTAATTAATGCAGTGTCGAAAACTGTGTTATCAGCAGTATCCTACATACTACAAAGAGAAAGTCTCAAGAGGGGAAAAAAATGAAGTTACGACAGTTAGAAGGATCTGGTGAAACAAGTTCTTGATCTTTCAAGGTCATCTCTATTTTCCATTGGACAATCTAGAGTCAAGATTACTTCTAAATTAATATCTGTAGGACAAAATACTTAAATATAAGTAAATATAAATATAGCTATTTCAATTGAATAACATCCAAGTCAGTATTTTTATATGTTTTTATTAAAAAAAGAAGCAATATACACCCTTAAGGAACCTCAGTATAATAAAATAAAATACATTCCAACATTCACACGTACCACAACTATACATAAACAAAATTAGTCAAGTTAAAATACAAAGGCTGACAGTATCATATGACAATACCAGCATGCAGCAGAAGAAGAAAATCTGCTACACCGTATGCATTTTCTGCTTCTCTGCTCAGTTTCGTTACAGGTGTTTGGATTCAGTGTTAGTAATATGAGTTAGGAAGGAGATAGGTGTGTAGAATGGCTTGATGTCAGCAGCTGACCTCGGGTCAGAGCTGCTGGTAGCAGGGGCCTTTTTTCTGGAGTCAGCCTGTCATATCTGCTGCTGACTAGGCTATTCCTGTGGGAATTCATTCGTATCTTGTGCCCACAGAACTCAGAGGAGTTCAGTTAGGCCAATAGCAGTGTATAGTTTCAGGAAAACAACAGTGTTTTTTTTTGCTTGCCCCCATAGTCTGGTGCATGAATTGGTTAATCAGCTTGCCTGTCGTCTGCTTCCTGTCCTACACCTCTGTGCCTTCCCGAGGGTAAAGAATCCCCGTGGAGCTCAAACCAGGGTAGAAATGGCCATTAAACTGACTGAGAGCAGGCCCACTGTAAGCTAAAGTGGAGTGGGACGGTGACGGGGATAAGGGTGGCGGTGGGGGCAGAGGTGAAGCCCAATCGGACACTGTAGTGCTTGGAGTGAAGGTGGAAAAACCTGTGGCTTGTGAGGCTCTCTGTGCTCCATCTACTGGCAGACTGAGTGTAAAGGGGCGACTCAGGGGATCCGCTTCCATGTCAAGAGATCCAGCCGCGACTCCAGACATCTCAGTCAGGAAGTTGCTCAAGCATGGCGACGGACCCGTGGATGCGGGTGATGGGCCCTTTTCAGGTGAAGTGGAAATGTCAACAGATTGACTTTTCGGGCTGCCCCTGCCATTACTGTCTCCTGACTCCGAGCTCAGATTCCCTCCAGAACTGCCCTTCTCTGGGAGATTGTCAGACTTTCTCTTCCTCTTGCGTCTAAAGTTGCCGTTGTCAAACATTTTTTCACAATTCGGATCTAAGGTCCAGTAATTGCCCTTCCCTTTAAAATCAGAGAGATAAAATAGCAGCATGATAAATACATTATTAAAAATACATTATTTATTAATTTGTATGAATTATTAATAGTGTAAAATTACAATTTATTTATTAATAATGTGTTATACATTTATATATACATCATATTTTAATATTGAATAATAAAAAGTATATACATATTTTCAATTTTTAAATTCTTAATTAAATAAACAAACAAACAAAAAAACACTCACCTGGATCATCTTCATCTCGTGGAACCTTTTTGAAACAGTCATTGAGTGAGAGGTTGTGTCGAATTGAGTTTTGCCATCCTGCTTTGCTCTTGTTGTAGAAAGGGAAGTTGTCTGCTACATACTGATAAATCTGACTTAGAGTCAGGCGGCGTTCTGGGGCACCATGTATTGCCATTGCAATAAGAGCGGAGTATGAATACGGTGGCCTGACCAGCTTCATAAGATCCTCCTGAGACGGCATGGAGAACCAGCTCAATTCCCCACCAGGACCGCCTGGTGGCCCAGGTCCCAAATACGGTCTCTGCATGCCGTAGTGCTGGGGAACGAAAGGAGGTCCAGCAGGGCCAGGTGGTCCACTCAGATAAGGAGCGCTGTTCATTCCTGGACTGTTGAACCACAGGTAGGGGTTAGGCGATGAGGCGGCATAGTCTCCGAGTTCGTATGAAGAAGGGTTAGTTCTCTGTGGACTCGGAAGGGATGGAGGCGGATAGTAGCTGTCGCTGTATAGACTCAATTCTGGAGGTTCCTGTCCTAGGCTAGGGAACTGAGGCCCACATCTTGTCGGAGACTGACCTTGAGACTCATAGGATGTCATTGCACGATCCTGATGGTGCTCCGGTTGGCATAAGAAAAAAAAGTCTGTTTAGAAGTTGTTGTTTTTTTTCTTTTTCTCTTGTCCTCTGATGACCTTCTCCTTTATGTTATCCCCAAGAATATTTTCAAGAGCTCCTGCTTGTGTCCTCTGTCAGTGCTATTGTGCTTTCTTCTGCTGTATCAACATTGTCACTTGTTGCACCTGTTTTATTTATGCATATGTAGCACCGCCTCAGTCCCACCTTATTGAAACCTTCGACGTGTTTAGGCTCTTCTTGACACAGCCCCTATAACCACCCACCCATCCACCCACCCACAAACTCCTCTCCACACAAACCAGCAGCACCAGCATCACCTGGAGGCATTCACAGAGTTTAGCTGACACTGGAATTTTCTGTTACAACCACCTGAATGTCCTGATACATTACCAGTCAAAGGTGTGGACACATTAACTTTTTTTTTTCATGTTTTAAAAGAAGTTAACCAGCTGCATTTATTTGATTTAAATTTATAATAGTCTAGTCAAAGGCCTTCTGAAAATATTCATTCCTGTGTTTAAAGGCTGCATTTTCTGCATCATTAATGCAGTCCTGTATGACACACAATCTTTCAAAAATCATTCAAATATATGCTGATTTGAAAATGTCTGGTTCTGCTTTATATTTTTAAATATTGTGTTATAATATTTGGAAAACTTTATTTTTCCTTACTGTTAATTGAATGTGACCCTGTGTGCTGTTTCAACAATATGATAATAATACGATTTATTCTTTTCTGTGAATCATCATATAGCCTAATGATTTCTGAAGCATCATGTGACATTGATGACTGGATTTTGCTCAAAATTCTGCTTTGAATCACTGGAACAGACTACATTTTAAAATAAATGTGTTGATAAAAATATTTCAGCATATTAAACGTTTTATTGTTTTGGTTGTATTAATTGATTTATTTATTTTGCCATTTTAATAACTTCAAAGCTGACTTATTTGGAGAAATTTTCTGATTGAGCCTTTCATTTAGAAGTACAGTCGTGGCCAAAAGTTTTGAGAATGACACAAATATTAGTTTTCACAAAGTTTGCTGCTAAACTGCTTTTAGATCTTTGTTTCAGTTGTTTCTGTGATGTACAGAAATATAATTACAAGCACTTCATACGTTTCAAAGGCTTTTATCGACAATTACATGACATTTATGCAAAGAGTCAGTATTTGCAGTGTTGGCCCTTCTTTTTCAAGACCTCTGCAATTCGACTGGGCATGCTCTCAATCAACTTCTGGGCCAAATCCTGACTGATAGCAACCCATTTTTTCATAATCACTTCTTGGAGTTTGTCAGAATTAGTGAGATTTTGTTTGTCCACCCGCCTCTTGAGGATTGAGGAAGTTCTCAATGGGATTATGATCTGGGGGAGTTTTCAGGCCATGGACCCAAAATTTAAACGTTTTGGTCCCTGAACCACTTAGATATCACTTTTGCCTTATGGGATGGTGCTCCATCGTGCTGGAAAATGTATTGTTCTTCACCAAACTGTTGTTGAATTGTTGGAAGAAGTTGTTGGTGTTTTGGTACCATTCTTTATTCATGGCTGTGTTTTTGGCAAAATTGTGAGTGAGCCCACTCCCTTGGATGAGAAGCAACCCCACACATGAATGGTCTCAGGACGCTTTACTGTTGGCATGACACAGGACTGATGGTATCGCTCACCTTTTCTTCTCCGGACAAGCCTTTTTCCTGATGCCCCAAACAATCTGAAAATATGACTTTGCCCCAGTCCTCAGCATTCCATTCCCCATACTTTTTGCAGAAGATCAATCTGTCCCTGATGTTTTTTTTTGAAGAGAAGTGGCTTCTTTGCTGCCCTTCTTGACACCAGGCCATCTTCCAAAAGTCTTCACCTCAATGTGTGTGCAGATGCGCTCACACCTGCCTGCTGCCGTTCCTGAGCAAGCTCTGCACTGGTGGTACTCCGATCCCGCAGCTGAATCCTCTTTAGGAGACGATACTGGCACTTTCTGGACTTTCTTGGATGCCCTGAAGCCTTTTTAACAAGAATTGAACCTCTTTCCTCTAAGTTCTTGATGATCCTATAAATTGTTGATTCAGGTGCAATCTTAGTAGCCACAATATCCTTGCCTGCAAAGCCATTTTTATGCATCACAATGATGGTTGCATGCGTTTCTTTGCAGGTCACCATGGTTAACAATGGAAGAACAATGATTTCAAGCATCACCCTCCTTTTAACATGTCAAGTCTGCCATTCTAACCCAATCAGCCTGACATAATGATCTCCAGCCTTGTGCTCGTCAACATTCTCACGTGTTAACAAGACGATTACTGAAATGATCTCAGCAGCACCTTTAATGACAGCAATGAAATGCAGTGGAAAGTTTTTTTAAGGATTAAGTCAATTTTCATCACAAAAAAGGACAATGCAATTCATCTGATTACTCTTCATAACATTCTGGAATATATGCAAATTGCTATTATAAAAACCTAAGCAGCAACTTTTCCAATATTTATGTAATTCTCAAAACTTTTGGCCATGACTGTAGGCTTAGTTACACTCTTGTTTTCAACCATTCAGTGTAGAACAATCATCCAGTGTTGATAGTAATAACATGTTATTAAAGCATGCTAAAACTATTTTAGCTAAGAGATGTGATATTATTGATTAACGTAAATGCAAGTTTTATTATTTTGCTTCTTTGCCTGCTTTTTTTCTGCAACGTCGCGACGTCAGCGAGGACGTCATGACGTGAAATAATTTATAAATCGTTTTAAACGGTTCTTTGAAACGAACTTATTTTAAAGTGCCGATGCGCGATAATAAATCGTTGTTCAGCACAACAATCAAGCTGTTACTTCTAAAGAAAGCGTTTTTTACAGGCGAAATAAGTCCACAACGTGTACGTGAGCGTGCACGCGAGACAGCCGTTACAACTGCGTGCTCGCGTGTATTTGGGGTACTTTGTCAGCTGTCGTGATAAAACTGGAAACGTAAGAGATTGTCTACAATTCGCTGCACTGTCAAGGTAATCAGTTTAAGTTATAAACTTCTACTAACAGTACTTGTATAGTCATTGTTTTAGCGTAATTTTAAGAAACGTCTCTTGAGGTAACAACGTTAACTTATATTTGAATGGCAGAAAACGGGCGACCATAAACGAGCGTAACCTATTGTATTCTACTAAAACTTTCTTAATTTGAAAATATCGTGAAATACATAGTTAAACTAGAAATATTACTTAACAATTACGAAGTTTGCTGGTTTTTAGATGTCTGGCGATTTGACTGGTGTGCAATTATGTGAGGACTTCAGTCGTGAGAGTTTGCAACTGAACCAACATTTGGAGAAAATGACTGAACAAATGGAAGATGTGTCAGGTAACTTAGGTAGCATTAAAGATGATGATGATAATACTGAAATTAATACTGTAAAGGAATATATGTACTGTCAATAACCTTTTTTTCTTGGTCCTCAGTGAAGCTGTCTTGCATGACCTATGATATGGTTGTGCTCCGCACCAGTCCAGATCTTGCTGAATCTTTTAAGAACCTGGAGAATGAGTTCCAGAAATGCAAAGCTGTCCTCTGTGGTCTCACAGATGGACAAGAAGTAAAATGTCATCCTGCTGATGAAGAACAAAGTTTCTCCCAAAAATAATTCAAGTTAGAGATTAATTGTAGAACATATGCTTTTGATTTTGCACTTTTTGCTTGTTTTTAGCCAGAGATTTTCAGTGCAGCCATGTAGATCTGCGACTTTAAACATTGTTTACGCATTTGCAAAAATTAATAAAAGTATCAAAAAACAAAACCATGCTGACTGCGTTTGATTAATTTTATTAAACTGGTAAAAATTGGCTTTTGAATATTCCTGCTCTTCACTAAACGTTTGAATTCAGTGTTTTTTCAAATGAATTTAATGTTTGTGTATGTTTATGCACTTGAAACTTGATTTGACTTTCAGATGGAGTCTGAAGGACATTCCAGTGAAAACAGTGAACATGGAGCCTCAGATGGCCTGGATTATATTTTGAAGCAGTTGGATTTAATGTCAGAATTTTTGGACAAACTAGAAGGTAAAATTGTTAAAAGTTATTTTTCAGCATAGTTCAGAGACTGAATTATGCCAATTGATCCCCATTCTTATTTTCTTAGATTCTGCAACAGTATTGTCAAATAATCAGATGAAATCTAACAATAATGTGCCATTTGAAAAGTCATCATACACTTTTGATTTGACAATTCTGAAATGTACTGGCAGTTTAATAGTTCCTCTTTTCAGGGGCCTGGCAGAAGTTTGTCTGATGGCTTTCAAATGGGTATTTCTTGAAGGAATTAAGAAAACATGGCATCTTTGCCAAGGGTGGCAGTTAACGGAGAAGCTAGCATTAAGACATTAATCTGTGCCCTCTGTCTAACATAAACATATCAGCACTCAGAATATCCTCCAAATCCTCCAGGGCTGTCAATAATGCATTTGATTATGTCATTAAGTTTGGCAAGAACAAAAGTTGGCTTTATCTGCCCTGCATATCCAGTTAAGTATGACTAAGCGTCGTTTTACTGTATATTTGAACAGTTATGTCCATTTGTGTTATCGGCTCATTTTGTGGATTATCAAGACCAGCAATAACTGTATTTTTTGATTGATTACTGCAAAATTATAATGGACTGATAGATTTTCCTATTGGATGCTTTGTGCGTTAACAGTATTCTTTGCATAATACATAACAGAATGCTTCTATTTAGGTACTTTGATTACAGTAAACATAACCTGTTTGTGCTAGTTCAGTCAGAATGGAATGAGGGGGTCTCTTATGTTCACCTCGCTGTATGTTAAACTACTACACTCTTTGTTTTCAGTAAAGACCCAGCTGCTGCAGTGTAACCTGACCATGTGCTTCACACACCCTGTTAAAATGGCTTGTCTGCAGAATGACGTGGAAACCTGCCCGCAGACGATGGAGGACTAAATATGTAACTTAAAAAAGTTGTAATTAATTTCATTAAATAAGCAACATTGACATCAAACACTAAAAGCATTAGCAATATTTAATTTAACACAAATGTGCAGTTTAAAAGTAAAAGTGCCTCGAGCTAACATTGAGTGTAAAAATGCCTCTGAAACTGTTTAAAAATTTATCTTACATTTAAAAAGTGTAGACAGTCCTGTCTGATCGAATCATACTGAATATGATTTATTAATTATCATAAATTAATAGAGAGATGAGTGATTAAATATACTGTTACTGAATGGCAACAATACATTTCATAAAAGTTCTGTTTATCATGACGTTCATTGCGTTTCTTCTGTGTGGGTCAGTAACCTGCTGGGTGCATGAGACAGCACTGATTCTGAGCTCCAGCTCCGCGGTCCAATCCGTCAATCAGAAACAGTGGGTTTTTCATGTGGTGCATGATCATGTCTGTGACACTGGAGAAATTCTGAGACACACATGTAGTCAACTGAGTAAAGGAACTTACAATCACACAGAAACAAAAAAGCTAATGCAACTGATAATCTAAACAAAGTGTTAGAATGGACAGTTACTGTAGTATAACTAAAAACACTTTCCTTTAGATTCCTGATAAATATAAGTATATAAATTCATAAGTAATATAGGAAACTACATATTTAGTCATATTTCAAGTTGAAAACGGGACTAAAGCATCTTTGGTTTACTTGATGTTTAAAAGTGAGTATTGAATGAAATTCAATGAGGCTTTTGAAAAATGCTTATTTTTATACCAAAATCAAAATTGTATTAACCTGAAGAAACATTTAAATTATTATTTATTTATTAAGACTCATGTATATTTCTGTTATACATTTACAAAGATCTTCTAAAGTATTATCTTTTTGGGCTATTTGAATATCAACAACAGACCCTTTTCACATTTCCGGGTTTCTTCGTTTCTTAGTTATTATAGTTGAGTGAATTTAAAGTGCAGTGAATGTGAAAGTAGCACAAATACATTTTTGGCATTCTAATTTTATCAAATAAACAAAGACTTTTTTTTTGTAATACCAGCAGCCAGACGAGAGAGCAATGTCAAATTAACTGTCCCGTCCATAGACGCTGCGAAGATTACAATAGCATAAATGTTCACTTGATGCAAAGATTATACAAAGCATAGCTTCAGAAATGCACGTATGTTTTTAAAGAGTCTAAATATTAAAAACTCTCGAAGAGAAGCTAATGACTGTTAAACACGTCATCACCATCTTGTAAAAATGGTCCACTGTACAAAACTGCATAATTTGGTGACATTTTAAAATATAATTACTTTTAATACTAGATAATACATTTAGTTTGCGAATATTAGTAAAAATGAAATTAAATAGTTCAAGCTAGTTCCCAGTTAATGTTAACTTTGGAGTTTAATAATACTGTAAATCAGTAAGTGTTAAAGTAACTTTAAAATGAATAAATGCTATTTAACTATTTTTCATTGTTCATTCATTCTCTTTTCGGTTTAGTCTCTTTATTAATCAGGGGTCACCACAGCGGAATGAACCGCCAACTTATCCAGCATATGTTTTACGCAGCGGATGCTCTTCCAGCTGCAACCCATGACTGGGAAACACCCATACACTCTCATTCACACACAAACACTACGGACAATTTAGCTTACCCAATTCACCTATAGCGCATGTCTTTGTACTTGTGGGGGAAACTGGAGCACCCAGAGGAAAGCCACGTGAACACGGGGAGAACATGCAAACTCCACACATAAATGCCAACTGACCCAGCCGGGGCTCGAACCAGCGACCTTCTTGCTGTAAGGCGACAGCGCTACTAATTGCCCACTCATGAATGTTGCCTTGTGGTGGTTTCAAACCTACAACCTCAGGGTTGGTAAAGCAATGCTTAAGACATTGAGCTATTGATCAGGCTTTTTCACTGTTATAACATAATTTATTTTAACAAATTATTGTAAAGTTTTGCCTGTACATTTCTTCAGTGAGAGAATAAAATATAATTAAGGGTCTGCGTAATCTTATTAAATCCTGAAAGTAAAATACACTACCCAACAAAACCACACACACATAAGTGTTTTATTCAAAGGTTTGATAAATGGTTCCATTCCAAAAATTAGATTTTTAAAGACTTGCTTCACATGTCAGATGTTAAAGGGGTATTCAGGACATATTTAAGATAAACGTTTCTGTCAGAATCAACAGATGCCATTACCTCGATGCCATTTAGTCCTGTTCCTAGGGAATACCCATCCTTGTTTCCAAGGAAACGGATCTGGATGTTGTACACTTTTTGCTGGCGCAGTACCATGAGTGTGTATGGCTGTTCTTCACAGCCCTTTGAGCTGTCTCTCACCAAAAAAGTGCCATCCTAAAACACATAATATCCAGCTCTGAGTAAGTGGATTTTTTCATTTTGCTTTGGACATTCTCATTCTTAATATATATATATATATATATATATATATATATATATATATATATATATTTTTTTTATTTTTTTATTTTTTTATTTTTTATTATGGCTTTAAATTCTAGTTAATTCTATCATCAAGTTATTATTTGAGATTAGGGATATATTTGGGACAAATCTAAAATAATGTGATATCACTCACTTTTTTCACTTTTCTCAGTGAGACTTCAGCCTCTCCTCGTGATATTTGCCCCACATACCATTGTGGATCCATCTCCTGAGTGCATAACAAAAATGCATTGTTTACAGTGAGGTTCACAGTATGTGTTTACTATCATTAATACAGACGGAAACGCATATTGTAGTTTCTGTGATGGGAAAACGATGCACAAGGCATGTGGGCTTGTATTTCCTTTGTTTAGCTTCATTGCCTAACAAAACACAGGCCCACGTGTAACAACAGTGCCACCTTGTGGTTGTCAAGACAAGCTGCATGGTTATTTTCATTCATTCATTCATTTTCATTTCGGCTTAGTCCCTTTATTAATCTGGGGTCGCCACAGCAGAATGAACCGCCAACTTATCCAGCATATGTTTTACGCAGCGGATGCCCTTTCAGCTGCAACCCATCTCTGGGAAACATCCATACACACCCATTTACATTCATACACTACGGACAATTTAGTCTACCCAATTCACCTGTACCGCATGTCTTTGGACTTGTGGGGGAAACCGGAGCACCCGGAGGAAACCCACGCCAACACAGGGAGAACATGCAAACTCCACACAGAAACGCCAACTGACCCAGCCGAGGCTCGAACCAGCGACCTTCTTGCTGTGAGGCCCATGGTTATTTTCTTTTTATGTTTTTAAGATGTTTACTGTCATGTGATTTTGCTCACCTGCTCCATCTTCTCATTTACTTGTACAGGTGGAGGAGGAAAGTCATCCATCTGTTGCATGTTAAATCTGTGTTGAAGATTTTCTAAAGTAAGCTCACTTATTTCAAAAGCCAGAATGCATGCTGTTGATAAATATACACACCTTTGTGTAGGTAATGTGGCTGATTTTGTAGCTCTTGGCATGTTTTTTTTAGTTGCTAGGATAAAGAAGTAGAAGTTAAAAAATGTTTATGGCTATACATAATAGAAGTCCAGAACAAAAACAGTATGTTACCTGATTCCTGAGTTTGTTTTTTTGAAGAGCCAGGTTTCTTACTGCGATCTACTGTTGGCACTGCTGGAGTAGGTTTGGCTGTGGATGTGATTTGAGAACATTTAGACATTATGCTTTCTGGGGGTTCCTGCAGGTCATGAAATTTCTATTCTACACATTGAAAGTCAGAGAATTTTAGATATTTGTTGTCCAAGTCATAAATTATCAGGGAATTATTTTGTCGCTTTAAATTTTAGTTTCCATTTATCAAAATGTCATTTGTCTATACTAAATCATGTTTTTTACCACATTTTTGGTTACAAAATGACCGCTTCAAAGACTTGGTGTTAGATTGGGTTCTCTTGTTTCTTTTACTTAATTTTTTTTATTTCAAAATCTGAGTGGTAAAAACGATGGTAAATTATCTATTGTTGCTCTCATAATGGCTATTAAATAAATCAACCAATCAAAAAATATATATATTCAAGCTAAATTCATTTTTAAATTATGTAAAATACAACAGTACCTTTTCTTTTTTTTGTCAGCGAAAGACAGAAAAGTCTGAATTTGACATTTAGCTAGGTGTGGGAAGCCTAACTTAAATAAGAGGGATTAAAAATAGAGCTTACCTTGATTCGGTGGAATGAAAGGCCTGTGTGAAGAAGGATCTGGTCGTGATGGAGGCTTCGCTATCTATAAGTGAAGTCAGCCATCTTGTGCATAAGTTTACAGTGAAAGAGTTTTGAACAAGAGTGTATACTAAAACATTTTTACTTACATTCAAAAGCCCTCTGGGAAGCCCACCTGACCTGTTCTCCTGGGATGGTCTTGCAGAACCACGTGGGCCGCTGTCTACACAAAAGCCATACAACAGAATGGTGAGTTAATATTTCTAAATGAAATACATGGATGGGTGCGTTCATGTGTAGAGTGATTTGTGTTGGGATTGTGAAGTACCTATATAATCACCATCACCCATAGGCTTGGTAGTCCGAAAGTGAGTTGGTATTTCTGACGGTATTTCACTAGGGGGTGCTTCATAGTCATCGTCAGAGTTTACACCTTCTACAGTGTTACCTGAGGCTGCACATATGTAATTGTCTTCAAACTCATTATTATCTGGCTCCTCATAGTCGTTGTCACTATCCTCTTGATCCTAAAAAAACACTAATATTAATTATGAAAACATTTGAAGACTTTTTAAAAATTGTTGCACCGATACTTACAAATTCATCAGAATCCCAACCTCCTGAAGTAGGTCCTACGTTTGTATAATGAAAATCAAATAGAAACATTTTAGATTGTGCATATAATGGATTAAAAGGTATAACCACATTTGATTATATTGAACACAATTTACCTTGGTTTGGAGGCTTCCGTTGATCTGATCTAGTCGAGGCAAAGATTCATAACTTGACAAACTCAAGCATATGGAAGCATTTTAGTTTTGGGTTTTATAAATAGCCAAACAATAATTAGAAAACATAATCTTGCTTACTTATGAAACAGACTCTTCTTTTCTTTGTTGTTCTGGTTAATATCTTTGCAGATTTTTGTGATAAACCTTTCACATAGAGAAAAGTCAGTGTAAAAAAGATCATTGTAGCAATTAGAGGTCTGCCTCACATATTGATTTTATATAAAGAGAAAACATATTAAATGCAAGTAAATTTGCTATTCAAATTGTAATGTATGTGAAACTAAAATGATCAGTATTGGTCAGTGTAACATAAAAATTTTACAACATACTTATTCTGGCCTGTACACAAAATATGTATCTGTGAATAAGTGAAAATAATCTTTATATTTGGAGCATTATATAGTGCAGATATATTATGTAAACAATCTTAAGGAATTGTTGTTTGACTTCTGTCTGTAGGCTTTTTTAGAGTTTTGCATTAGATAGCACTAGGCCTATATTATTATTATTTTATTATTATTATTATTATTAAAGTGGGGTGCTAGCAATGGTCAGGTTGTGGTTCAGAAATGGAACTTGTTATGCAAGTCTTTTTTGAAATGGTGTCTGGCAAATCAGTAAAAGCAGGGCCAGTAAGTGCATCCTCTTTCTCTCCAATCAATGTCTTTAGTTTATGCATTTTTGCCATATGTGTGAGATATTTGTTCTTGTTGTTGAGTTTAATACTTACGGAATATGTGGTGTGGGAAACATTTTAAGCTCCTTATCAGTCATATTCTAGAACAAGATAAAAATTAGAATTATTTGTTCTGTTTTGTGATCTGGCATGTCTAGGCATATTTCAAACCCCAATTCAGAAAACCCCCTGTAGTAGTGTAGTAAGAGTAAAAAAGGATTGATTTCTAAATTTACTTTGACTTGTATTTCATTGCAGACAATACAACAAACATTATTTAATGTGTACATTAAATGATTCCTCATGATTTTTATTGTTTTTGTCCTAAATAAACATGTATTCCAATTTTTGTTCTTGCAACACATTTCCAAAAATTTGCCACAGGAGCAATTAAGGGCTAGTAGTTAGATAAATTGGTTAAATAATGATGGGATTTGAAACAGGTGATGTCAACAGATGATTGTAATTGGTACAAAAGCAACATCTAAGAAAGGTCTAGTCTTTTAGGAGCAAATATGGGCCAAGGATCGCCAGTTGGCCAACAAATACGTGAGAAAATTATTGAAATGTTTAAAAACAGTGTTCCTCAAAGAAAGATAGGAAGACATTTGTATATTTTACCTTTAACAGTGCATAACATAATTAAACGATTCAAAGAATCTGGAGGAATTTCAGTGTGTAAAGCACAAAGGTTCAAGCCTAAGCTGAACTACTGTGATCTCCGATCCTTTAGGCAGCACTGCATCAAAAATTGTTATTAATCTATGAGCGATAGGGAGAGCGGGGATGAAAGAAACATTATTTTTTTTAAAAACTAATTTAAAAAAAACAAATTTTTAGCAGAATTGTTTTTTTGCTGTGGTCTTACAAAAGAGTGGCCTATCAAAATCAGGTGTTATTTTGTGTCAATGTAAAACTCTACCAATATCACTTCACTTTAAACAAAAGTTGCACATTGTTACTTTTGACCCTATCAGCAGCGACGAAAGTAACACACAGGTGGGTCATAAGTAACACAACAATATTCACTAGATTTACTGGCTTAATCTTGTTTATTTTAAATATATCTGACAATGACCTTGTTAATGTTAACTGCAAACATATTTGTCCTTTATTTTTGCAAAAAAAAATTAAACAGCACTTTAATTTCAATTTCAGTTCCATCAAATATTTCAAAAGCAATCCAACAATGCAAAATGTACAATTTTCTAAAAAATGTTTTATATTTTTTGTTATTATTAACAAGTTGCATACATTTTTTTTAAAGCACCTGAATCCAAATACTGCAAACTCTAATGTGGAAGTGTAAAATAAGATTTGTCTATTAGCAGTGTCACATAAATAACAGTGTTACTTTAGTCCCCACAGGAACTCTTGCCATTTAAGTCTGACCTGTAGATTGATCATTACTGTTACTCATGAAAAGAGAAACACAACTTGTAATAAGGAAAAAAACAACAACACTACAATAATTTACTTTTTGCACTTTGCACAGAAATTCAGAGCTAACTGCGGGACACGGTCCCAAAATCAGCTGATATTTGGCAGCTCCATCAAGGGTTGCATGCTGAATGTGCTGTTATAGCCTGGAAAGCAAGTGTTGTCAGGGCTTCGAGAAAATCGCTTTGTTACTTTCGTCCCACATTATTTTTGTCCCCGCTCTCTCCTATCACCACATGGGCTCAGGACTACTTTGGCAAACCTTTGTCAAGTACCACAATAAGTAGTTACATCCACAAATGCCAGTTAAAACTGTACTGTGCCACAAGAAAGCCCTATATTAACAGTGTCCAGAAGCGCCAGTGTCCAGAAGGTATTTTTTGGGAGAAATGGACGACATAGAGATTTTGGAGCACAATATTCTGCCTTCTTTTTCAGAGACGCCCATGCATACTTCAACAAGACAATGCAAAACCACATTTTGCACACATTACAGAGTCCTGGCTGCAGAGGAAGAGGATACAGGTATTTGACTGACCTGCCTGCAGTCCAGACCTGTCTCCAATAGAGAACGTGTGGTACATTTTGAAGCTCAAAACGCGATAACGAAGACCCCATACTGTTGCTCACCTTTAGACTTGTTTGCAGGAAGAATGGGACAAAATTACACTTGAAACACTTCATCACTTGGTGTCTTCAGTCCCTAAACGTCTTTTAAGTGTATGTGGTGAAAAGGAATGGCAACATTACAAAGTGGTAAATACTTTTACTTTTCCAACTTTTTTTGAAATTTGTTTCATAAAAAATAATAATATTTTCATAAAAAAAAATAATACAAATCATGAGGTACACATCAAATAATGTTTATTGTATTGTCTGCAATGAAATACAAGTCAAAGTAAATTTAGAAATCACTACTTTTTGTGTTTCCATACTGTCCCAACCTTTTCTGATTTGGGGTTGTATATAAAATGTTCTGTGCAAAAATCTTAATCATGTTAGTTTTTCCACCTAAAGACGTTTTGAGGAAAACAATTTAGATTTTTCTTTGTGTTGATTATTTAATTGTGATAATTGAGGTTCTTGTTGCACTAGAAGTCCAACAATATACAGAAATCGACTCTCACAGTCATCCTGTACATCTGGGATTATACAAAGTAACAGAATTGTTTAAAATTTACGTTTGTAAAATAATGATGGCATAATTTTTTATCACTTATTTGCACAGTTTTTCGCAATGTTTAAAGAAGTTGAATAGTTCTTAGCTATTTAGTCAGTTTCCTTATGTTATCCCAGATGGACTCAGCGATGAAGTATGTCCGTGCAAACATTTTAATCAAAATATATATTAGCTTTGAATTAAGTGTGTTATGATAGAGAGACTAGAACATTTACCAAGAATCTTGCACCACTCATATTGCTTTTCTTGACTGCTCGGTCACACCCCACCAGTTTCATCTGAAAACAGAAAAAAGTGTGATGCCTGAAAACTGATCTTTAGTCACACTTTGCGCTTAATAAACGTAAGTCATATGCTTTCAATAAAATAATCTATCTTGGGTTACAAAATAACAAAAAATGAGCCCAATATAAAAGCTCTCATTTGATAATAACTAAAAACAGTATGCTTACGATAGCTTTTATATCTCACTTTTTAAAAACTATTTAGATTAACACAGCTCTCAAATAGATATTTCAGAAAACAGTCAGTCACAAATGAAGTGCTGCAACTGTACAGCAACAATGTGAGTGTAAAAACATTTTTGAACTTGGAAGTTTTACTGCCAAAGGCCTCTTTATTATATATCTATATATTATATTATATAAGTGTGTAAATGCTTATATTTAGAGTCTTTTTGATGTTGTAAAGAAAGAAAAAAATCATAAACTTATTTACTCACTTTTTTGAGATAGTCAGCCAAGTTTCCAGAGTTCCAGCCCATCACCTCTGACTTAGTCGGCAGATTCATTGTTATTGGAATGATTGTCTTTCCAGTAAAGTGAAAATTGGCTGTTCTCCAGTTGCAGATGCTTCTTGCCGCTGTGGGTTAAAATTTATGTATGGTGATAGTTTTTGTATTATACAGCCTTACTAAATGTTTCAAAGTGCTTGTCTTGCTTGTGGCTAGCTGGTCTAAGACTGAGTGCGATGACATTGTTGACGCAGAATGGCAGGCTCTCGACTCTGTTTCCTGTAACTTTATTTAGAGGAAGTGCCGCATCACCAAAGATGTGAAAGCCAAAGTTTACAGGCTTACAAAGCATAACTTGCATACTATATATTTATAGATAACTGTGTCTCAACATTGTGTCGAAGGCATACTGTGGATCTTTCGTTTATGTTTGATTTCTGCATGCGTTTATAAGCATTGCACGATTTACAGAAGTACACTACTTATAGATCTATCACATCAAAAGCAAAGAGTTGTCACATGTTCTTAGCACAAGCTACAGTAATAATGAGGCCATGACCACAAATGATGAGAGAGACAACATAAGGCAACGAAAATGCATTGCATTTCACCATTGTAGATCAATGCATCCCAGTGCCTATTCAGCCAAAGAGAAAAAGGAAACATCCCTTCAGGGAACAAGACAGCATGCAATCTACCACTAAGGTGAGAGATGAAGGCACTCATCAGTCAACCACAGGACTGCTAAACTGATGTAGTTTCACCAGGGGGCTTTGCATAGCTTGTATTTTAGCAAAAAGCAGAAGGAACTTCTGTTGGAGGATGTTTTAAGTGTTAAAGATAACTTAGTGCGTACTTTTGTGCTGCCGTTTAGGTAATATCTTTAGTCAGAAGTGCTACATTCATTTATGATATTATCTTATAAAGTTTTTCTATTTTGCTTTTCTTTATTTGCATCTTTATTATCACTTAGTAACTCTAAATAAAGGAAGAATAGAGATGAGACAAATTAACAAAATAATGAAAGTGATATTGACCTGTCAAGTGAAAGACAACCAATAAACTAGTGTCAGTAACGTCTAATTCATGACAAATAATCAGGGAGTCGGTACTTGGCTTGATGGAGAGTGTGTCGCAATTCCTCAGATGAAGAAACAGAGCATTCCCTGTCTTTGTCATGCGCAAGTGGAATCCTCAAGCAAAAAGGAAATAGGTCTTTTGTGGCGTGGAACAGACTGGGATCACTGTTATTGCTGAGTTTTTGAAGTGGGTAAACCAAAGGGCTGCACTGTGATTACAACCTGATTCTATTCATATGAAAGGTCTGTAAAATAAGAGACAAGAAGGGGATGGGAACGGGGGTCATGGCTGAGATGACAACAACATGGTACTGTATTTAAGGGAATGGCCACTTTGTTCCTTATTCATCAGAGCTCAGCAGGGTGGCCTGGGAAAAAACATAGTGTCCTGAAAGGCAAACAGGTATTCGGTGGGGAGTGAATAGTTTGTTATTGTTGACTGGATTATTTTGAGTTAAATTGGAGTATTTTTAATGTTATCAAGCCAAGCCAAGAATCTGACTTGAAAGTAAAATTGAAAGTTTGTATACCTTCTTGCAACATGAAGCTTGCAAATGGTTTGCTGAGATGGTTTGCCACTGCTGTAGATAATGTATATGATAAGTTTCATACTCGCAGAACAATCGTTATGTTTCATTGAGTGCATGCCATATTAATTACGTTTTTGTGTATGTATGTTTTTATTTATTTATTTTTACTCCCAAAGTGCTGGTAGCCATTGACTTGCATTTATGTTTAGCTGTGGACCACAGTTTCAGCTAAATAAAGAAATAATTACAATGTTCTGCAAAAAAAAAGTCATATTGAATGACCTGAGGGTAAGTAATTTTAAAAGCAAATTTTTGTTTTGGGGGAAATCCCTTTAAAGTCTATCTCTTTTTTGTGTTGTTGTCTTTTAACATGGAAGTATTCAAGGGAAGCAAATGAAGTCACTGTGACATACTTTATTCTGAGTGTCCCACCCCCTGTGCTGTGAGCCAAGACCCCCACTGGAGCCAATATCCCATCATTCATCAAGCCAGACAGTTTGGCAGATTTATGGCACTTCCCACCGAGTAAATTTACTATGCATCTAGAACCGGCAAATTAAGTGAGAAATCTGCTGATAAAGTATATCAAAACAAATGTCACGATTAGGCCATAATTTACGTAAAACATAATCACTTGAAGTTAACACACAACACGTAAGCCTGGTTTTACAATTTAAATCGGTTTAGAACCTCGTAACGTAACTAATAATGGAATTAAGATCCTTCCCTTTGATTTATTTACATTCATCGCGGATACTTCCGCAGGTGTGATTATGTACACCAACACAGCGGTAACGCGGATTAACATGCCAAACACCTTCCAGCGGTGGTGTGTTTCCTACGGCTTTGTCTACACTTTTGTCATCAGGACAACACACTGTCCGCATATCAAAGTGCGCCAGAGTCGAGGCAAGGAAGGCGCCTAGTGCGATGTGCTGAGTGTGACACAGTTAATCCTTTTAAGAGTATTCATTAAATAAACGCCTATACAGTGTACTACTAATTGAGACCCCGTTCGTTTCTGTTTCTCTGGCGGCGCGTGTTTGCGATACAGTGCTCAAATGACACAATGCAACAAATATAGATATATAGACACATTGGAATATCTAAAAAAAAAACATTCGTTCACCGTACATGTTAGTTTTTATTGTCTCTGACTGCATCTACAAGGGACATAACTATAGCATATCCGCTTGTAACCTTTCTACAGCAGCCTTCTGCGGTTTTTGGTTGAATGTTGCAACTTAATTAATATTCATGAACCTTGCAGCCAATAGGGAAAAGCGCGACGTACATTGGTTTGCTAAACGAAATATGTAATCTAATTTAGGCAGGACGCAAGCAAAAGGAGAAGTGGTAATAATATCCTCATACACTGCTGTATACTTGTTGTAGCCTATGAATGTTATGAAGTCTTTTTTTACACAGAGCTAAGCATCACATACATTGTGAAGTTGTGTTGTATAACATGTTCTAAACTGTATTTTCGCATTTCTCGCTTTATTGTTTGATACATTTGCAAATTACAGTTCGTTTTCCTATATTTTAATTTGCATAATCGCAAACTTCATCCTTAATCCCACCCCAAAAGGTCATTTGCAATGTACGAACTCTGGAAAAATACACCCTATGTATTTGTAAAAAGTCTGCATTGTCTTCATTATTTGATCAAACATACAACAACAACAACAACAACAACAAAAAAAACATTTTAAAATAAAATGATCTGCTACATAAGTATGTTGAATGTTGATAAAAAGTAGTGCTGCTTTATACATTTCTAAAGTGGGTGTTTTATTACTCAAATAAACACATCGAATTGATCAATAGTGACAGTAAGGCATGTATGATGTCAAAACAGATGCTTTATAGATTTCTTTATTTTTCTGTTTATCAACGAATAATCAAAATGTAGTTGTTTAATCACCAATAAAATTAGCTTACATTTTTAAACAGTGGGCTAATATAAATCAATAATTTAACATTTAAATAGGTTAATACTTCACAGTAGCCTACTACTTTTTCATTATTTGTTCAAACTCACTAATGTGTCCTCACGTAGCCTACTACGCAGTGGTCCGCTCATTAGCAAATAAGAGAAACAAACAACCCAGTTGCTTTGTTAGAATATTTTAATATATAGCATTATGTACAGAAATGGAAAGCATAAGAAAAAGTGCAGGTGTTCTTCGAATAAAATAGTTTTAGGCGTGTATTATTTTGGTCCTCGAGGTCTACGCCTATTATGACCATGGCTTCCATGTCTGCGGGCGCAGACGTGTTTGACAGTGACCTGGGAGCAGTTCTCGCACTTTACCGTGCAGCACCAGTGGAACTTGCAGTTGCAGCTGCTCACAACCTCCGTGCGCCTTTCCTCCACCCGCAGACCGCATTCATGGCACAGTCTGCGGCAGCTTCGCCTTTCCCATTGAGTCAGACTTTCCCCGTGTTGCACGCACTCTCGACCCTCAGTGCCAGGAAGACCGAGGCTCAGGTTTTTGGCACAATAATCCGGCGAATCCTCCAGATATATGAGCTCTGTCTGGGCGATGGAGCCGAACGCGTCTGTCATGGACACGCGGTTGTCTGCGCTGTTGCCCGCGCGCATTCGTCTCTTGTCCATCTCGAGTTTTTGGGCCTGATCGTGCTTCACTTTCAGGTAATTGCCAATCTCACGGAAATCAGAAAGTTGCATCCAGCATGTTTGCATTGTGCAACTTTCTGACATGCCATGGCACCTACAAATCCTCTTCATTGTCGCTTTTACAGCCTAGAACACGAACAGAAGAATTCTTATTTTACACATTTTGTACGTGGAAAAATAACATTTACACACGACGTTTCAAGAACCACAAAAGTTGGTTTTAAGATACGGTCACGAAAAGAATGAGGTAAATAACAGATATTCGCATCGCCAAATACAAACGACTTTATACAGATTTACGCAGTACAATTAAATTGCTATTGTTTTGTTATGGTGTCTTAAAAAAAAGTTACTTTTATCTACTTTTTATGGTCTATAAATGTGGTATGGAAAGATAAACCGTTGCTTTAAAGATGCAGGTATGTAACCTGGCGCTCTGGTTAATAGCTTGCTTATAGGGGACATTGTAGCCGGAGTAACTTTGTTTCTGTTTGATTTGAGAAGTTACGCGAGGACTGTGGTGCTGCAAACGATGGATAGAGCTAATAGTCAGAATGTATAAACACGTAAGCTATTACAAGCTAATCGTATTCAGGATAAGACTGGTTTATGACGTATTTGATTAAACAGGCCTGCATTCGTTAACGGTTAACAAAATAAAGAACATATTGCAAATTTGGCGCCCCTAGCGGAGTGGGCTACATGCTTAGGTATGTGCTTAATAGCTTATTATTACTAATATTAATATTATTATTATTAATAAAACCATCCAGGTTCAGATATAACTTATAATGTCCACATTACTTACCAAACGTCCAGCTTCATTATTATGAAGATTAACTGCAGCTCGGGAGTCTTGTCCAGTCTCAAGCGCGTCCACGTATTGTTTAGAAATTCTCTCTCCAAAATCCACGTTGTCGCTACATCCTCCCCATAGCCAGCCACGACCCCCTGAAAGTAAATAGACGAATGCGTCGTGAATGATGTGAATACAGTAAATAGCATACTTTAATTCCGTCATTAAATATTTAATTGTATTTCTTGTTCACAATTAAATAGGCTTGTCTATATTATGATGTTTTTAGTGTGTGAATTTGCTGATATTGCTCTTACCAAGTCTGCCGTTCCTCGAGCTGTCACATCCGCATTCGTTTAGATCTCCAAGACTGCAGTTTCTGGTTAGAGTGTACATAACCCCGGCTGCGCTTATTGCATGGACAAATGACGACTCTCTTGTTGCTAGAGATGCAATACAGGCATTGTTATTTTCCAGACGTTGTTTTTATTTTTAGTGGTAAACAGCACACACTTATGAATTTATCTTACCACTTCTCAAGCCTTTATGAGTAGCGAGTTGCAGAGTGTTGTCCGGGCAGTTCCACCTGTCCCATGCAAACTGGTGTTTGCACTCATGTATTCCACTTTGCGCCCCAACCCGCACACTATTTGCATAGGTAAGATAAGCCTGGAAAGATAGAAAAAGATATGGGGATTTTGACACTCGCGCTTCGTCACAAACCAAATGATAGCTTGGTCATGTTTTGTTCTTTAATGTGATTTTTAAGGTGGTCGGGGTTTTTAAGTTACAGAAAATGTATTACCTTTGGCCCAGTCATCAGCAAATTGTTCATTGTCCTATGGAAAAGGTCAAACAAAAAACGCGTTAACAAAGGCAAGAATGTTTACATTATCACAGTTGATGATCCACTAATGCACACTCACCATGTGTGTCCAAGAATAGCTTTGTCCCAAATAAGGAATAGAAATGCCCAAAGGAAGAAGTAAGCCATTATTTAAAATCCAAAGTGATAAGGCAAGCAATGTACTGATTTAAGGAAGTGATGCGCGCGCCGTCGTGTACTTTATATTCCTCAAAAGGGGGTCAGAAGGCAGAATACCTATTGTTACAGGATTCCTGTCAAGCTATTGGTCCACACTTAACAGCCAAGTCAAGGAAACGCCTCCAGTGAACTTCAAAGGATACGACAGATTATTCTCCCTCTGCGGGCATGGTCCCCAACTCGCTGGGGCAGATGCATTATTCAACTGTGATTGAGAGTGATTTTACACCGTTAATTCACTAATAAACATTTCAACCAATGGCATCCAAACCGAATGAAATTGACAACTTGGAGACAGTAATTTTTGTTTTAAATATTTAATGTTCTTCCCACTACAAAATAAGTCAATTTAATATTTACATATAAACAATGTGAGTTTGAAAATAATAACAATATAAAATAATTGCCTTAAGTTCCATAAAAACACAACACTTAAGCCTCATCGTGAAACACTGCATACTGTCAAGTGATCTGTGCAAGAAAAAATACAACATTATTGTAAGTAACTAAATCTGCGATCTAATGTCGAGAACGAAAAAGTGCAAATAATGAACTTCAAAATAAGAACTTCAATAAATCCAATTGACAGTGGGAACGAGAAAGCCCCTGTGTCTTATTTAGGGGTTCAAACTTGCATGTTGCTTGTAGAAATATACAGAAAATTAGCATATCTTAAAATCTCATAAAATATATTTACATTAGAAATATACAACTTTACATATTGGCAAAGAGGATTACTTCATCCATGACGCGTATGTTGTCTTCTGCGTGAATGGTTGTGCGGCCGGCGATTTCTGTGCCTTTTTGCGCAAAAATACCTGGTCACGGTTTGAGTGCATGTTTCGCATTTGACTGTGCAGCACCAGTGAAATTTACAGTTACAGCTGCTCACCGTCTCAATCTTCCTCTCTTCTACTTTCAAACCACATTCGTGACAGAGCCGCCTGCAGCTTCTCCTCTCCCATTGAGAAAGATTCTTCCCGCTTTGTAGGCATTCCCTGCCTTCAGTTCCATGTAGTCCCAAGCTGAGGTTTTTCACGCAGTAATCAGGTGAATCTTCCATAAAAATGAGTTCTGTGCGCGCAACGGCGCTGAACGTGTCCGCTATTGCTCCACGGTTGTCCGCGCTGTTGCCTGCCCTCATCCGAATTTTATCCATCTCCAACTTCCGTGCTTGGTCATGTTTGATTTTTATATAGGTGCCGATATCTCTGAAGTCAGCAAGCTGCATCCAGCATGTCTGTATACTACAGCTTCCAGACAAACCATGACACTTACAGGTCCTTTTCAGTGTTGCTTTGACAGCCTGAAATACATTTTTAAAAAATGACATTAGAAATATGTACGTTGTAATGAATGAGTTGTTTCGTTAAAGTAGAGAAAAATGAACAAACTCATAGGTACTTACAAGTCGACCAGCCTCGTTGTTATGCAGGTTGACCGCGGCGCGAGAGTCGTGACCATTTTCCAGCGCGTCCACAAATTGTTTAGCGATTCTTTCTCCAAAGTTAACATTGTCACTGCAACCTCCCCAAACCCATCCACGACCACCTTCGAAATATAGAAAGTTTCATGTTAGTTATCTGAAAACTTTATTATACGTAATTATAAATAATAATAATAATAATAATAATAATAATAATAATAATAATAATAATACATGCATCTTACCCATTTTTCCGATCTTGGAGTCGTCACAGCCACAGTTATCGAAGTCCCCCATGCTACAGTTCTTCGTCAAAGTGTACATAACTCCAGCAGCACTTATAGCATGCACAAAGGCGGTCTCTCTGGTGGCTAAAGAAGCAAACAAAAAACAAATATGAGCTATAGTTATGTTCAGTTTTTTTACCTGATAAACACTTTTGGAGCTTAGACCTATTTCAAATTCTTTGAAGCACAGACTTAAAACACCTGGCAGATTATTGTCAAAGTGGGGAAAGGTTAAATAAAAAGATATAGAACTTTAAGTTTATTAAAAAAAACTACAGAAAAAATATATTTTGTATTAGGCTTTGAGTAATATTTATGTAGTCTATTTATTTTTTGACCGCTAGGTGTACAAGTGTGACGAGTTTTGGTTTTCAGCACCATTTATCCCTCGCAATGAACTTGGTGCAGAAATAAGTATAGCAGTAGACCTACTGAAAGTCTAAATTCTTTGTGTCCAGAACGTTTTTCAGTGTGATAAACGCTTTGAGATTGTAACTAGAACTCTATCTTTAAAGAAACGTTTAAGAGAATATATTTAAAGAGTATTTTTATTGGGACGGATCATCAACTTACCACTCCGCAGGCCGTTATGTGTCGATAACTGCAGTGCGCTTTCCGGGCAGTTCCACCTGTCCCAAGCGAACTGATGCTTACACTCTTCTATACCACTCTGAGCCCCAGCTTGTACACTGCTGGTGTATGTGAGATAAGCCTGATGGATGTAAAATGGGGTCTTTAATTAGACATTTGTACATTTTAGACATCTTAATGTAAAAATGTAATAAGACAAATCGCTGTACAAGAATCAGTTGTAAAAAGAAATGCAATTACCTTAGGTCCTGTCATCAGGAAGTTATTCACGGACCTACATGTAACAAAAGAAAAAAATAAGAATAAGGTTAACATGGGTTGAGTCAAATTTCAAAAATACTTAAATAAAATAATAGTAATAAATAAAATATATGAAATATGTCTGTACCATGCTGTTGTCGACAGTATGTGACAGCATAAAGACATCACCAACGACGCAAACATCTGGCATGGGTTCATTGCTGCGTGAGTGACCACTGATTCCTCGATGCTCCCTTCTTGTGGAGATGCAAAGCACAAACACTGAGATGGATACGCAGAAGAGACAGAAGACAAGTGACCGAGTGCTTGAATGAGCAAGGCATTTATACCTGTCGCCAACTTTGAGTGACAGGGATCTTCCAACCTTTGACAATTCGCTGTGAAAAGACCTCGAGGTCGACGGTGAATTTGTGCAGCCTTAATTGCACTTCAAAGCATTAACACTTTTCTCTAAGCCCTTAAGTCTATTTTCCATTAAACTCTCGGATGTTATGTTTTACCATGATTTTAGGCAAAATATTAAAAATAAAACATTATTAACTTGCCTACTTGCATCCGTTCAAAGTTATTTTGCAAATGTAATGCGCTAACGTTTGTGTATTTGTCAGACAGATTGAATTGAACTGTCCAAAGACATCAACTGTTTAGTTAATAATCATTCATTAGACTTGGCTATTGATGGTGTTGTGTAATGTATTCATGAATGGGCAGGTTGTTGATTCCGTACTGGACACGTACCACTGTACATGCATTTTTGCATCAGAATAGCTCTTTTATCTTCCTCCTAGGATTAAAGGTTTATTAGAAATATAAAAAGAGTCCAGAAATAATACACAATCCAATACACAATATACTTGCATCGTTATAACATTTGATATTTTTGGTGATTTTTAGTTTGGTTTCTTGAACTTTTTATTTGTCTCGACTTTTTTTTTTGTTCAGGATAGTTTTCACCGGGAAATGACACTGGAATGCAAGGGGATGCTCTACATTGTATACAAAAAGCCATAAAATCATTCGGCTCCGTTCGCTAAGGGCCATGCAAATAACATGTAACACGTCTACGCCTCTGACACTCTGGTGTTAATAGAAGACCAGCTGATCCCTTGGGAACAGCTCTGGTGTGAAACACGTCTGAAAATGTAATCGGATGTATGGATAAGTCTGCAAAAATAAAATAAAGAAAATAATAATAAAAATAAAAAACTTGTGTGTCAGAATGGACAGTTTCCCAGATGTATTAATTCAATGGTTTATCCAAATATGTAGACTACTTGTCTTATTCTTAAAAAGTAATAAGAAAAAAAAATCTATGAGTCACAAAACTTTTCATAAGCTTGTATTTAGTAATGATTTAACAGAATTCAATCATGTGTCATGTAAGACAAATTCAACAGATAAGCTCATTCACACCAAGTTATTATTTGCCACTAGGGGATCAACAGCTGAGCAATGTAAACAAAAGGATAATCATGAGGGTGATTATATTTCATCATTTTACTTTCGATGACATTTGCGATTAATTAATACGTTATATGGAGATGTGAGTTTTCATAATGTTGCTCGTGGAAGATTAATTGTTGAAACCACGTATTGACATCTTCGAATCAAATCGTTAGCCACTCAAAATCCCTTTTCAAAACATTTTTTTTAAATGGTCGGATAATGGTTTAACCAATGCTGCGGGGTGGAAGACAATGGAGGGACGCGCAAGTGAGGATAATCCCACTAATTGGACATCGACATCATCAAGTCTACGAGCTGCCTGAAACCCAAATTCCCACACTTACTTGTCACAAAACAAACTCGTATTAAACAACGAGCTTGTGCACGGAGAACTAACCTAAGCGGAGCCGTCGTGCCATAAACGCCCGCAGAATGGTTTTATGGAGTAACAAACTGCAATGGCACATCGCTTATTTTTACGCCTGAAAGCGCGTAGTTTACAAATAAGGGCAGTAATCAGAAAGTAATCATTAAAAGGGCTAGAAAACCATCACCAGAGCGTTCACTGGTATCAAGCACCACGACTCACCTTGCTGCACAGATGATCCATTTTGACGAGTCACTCACAGAATCTCAGGTGCAGTTCATTAGTAGCTATCTCGTGTTAAGGCATATCGCCATGTTTTGTGATTAAAACACTATACCCAAGATGATACAAATGTTAATCTTTATATGTTAAGACACGAGTTTTAGAAATGTGTTTTTGTAAAACTTTAAGTTTTTTGCGTCAATGATTACGCGAATAACCTTTAAAATCAACGTAAACGTTTAATTTCTCAAAAAGTTTTTTTAGAGGGTCTTTGGATTATAAATTTGTTCTTTACACTTTGAAGAATTCTAAAAGGTTAGTCATCAATTTTTTAAAACAGAAAAAATGGACATCTTAATGCCCCTTAGATAGCTTCGTTATTTGGTCAAATAGAGCTTCCTGTCATTGAAAAAATTCACCTTAAAATCACAAAGAACAATTTTGGTGTTTGTATAAGCAACTTAGATTGGTCAAACCAATTATGCACTCGTTGCTTGTTTATTGTTGTTTTAAAACTTATTATCAGTTGACTTTATTGGTTTTAGTTATGTCAGATTTCCAGAGTGATAAGTTGGTCATAAAACACGATAAGGGCTGGAGAAGCAGTGCGGTTGATGGGTGGCAGGAACAGCGACGCCACTTCAGCCGCGCTTCTCGAATATACTTGAGTTCAAAGGAGACATAGGCGCGTCCTCCAGCACCTCATCAGCAGATGTTAATTATAAAAACGAGAATAGCTCTA
>CAIGQW010055024.1:10688878-10701144 GCA_903798125.1 Danio choprae | reverse complement strand
CCTTGGTGAGCTTAAGAGACATTTAAAAACAAACATTAAAAATTGGTTTTAAGAAGACAAGTCATATTTGGCATTTTATTTGTTTTACATTACACTTGTCTTTATTTCATGATGAAACCCTTTTAAAAATTATAAAAAAAAACAAAAAAAAAAAACAAATGCACTAAACATTTAAACCCTGTCTCACATCCTCCCCTTTTATCACACACCCATTCATAAGCCCCAGTGACTCCAATCGCCATGTTAACCATGCATCACGTGGGGCAATCGCACCCTTTAAACAGAAATAAGGATTGTAATATCTGCCATGTCAGAAGAACATGTATTGTGCTTGTCTTCTCCTCATCTCTTAGGTTATGGAGTAGCGTCTCCTTTCCTCTCCTGTTCGATAGCTGAAAACAGATTAAATATAAATAATGCTCATTAATGCCTTTATTGTGATAGTACAGCTTCTTATGAGAAAGAGATGTATTGGAAGGACGGTCATGGCAAAGATCGTGGCATTATTGCAAATAAGATGCTTATTCACACGGGGAAATGTGCAAGCAGGCTTAGGTCGGCACTGCAATGCTGATGGAGGATTTTGAGCTGACACCCATCTGCTGATGTAAGAAGCTGAAAAAAAGAGGCAGTGTGAAAGTGCAGGAAAAATAGAGAAGGAAATGGGGATGCAGAGGTGGCTGCAACAAAATTGATAAATAAAGACAGAACACTGCAGTGAAAAACAGGCAGATGGGAGAAAAAAGAGAGACCAACACCACACCCAAAATGATTGGACACACCGTATGCTGTAATGTAACGCGCACACAGACACACACTCACTCTCTTTGGTGGGAAGAGGATTCTTTTCTTTTGTCTCAGTCTTCTTCAGCTTGGTTTTGTCAAACCTGGCGATTTCTGTGAGGTCTGGCTTGTCAGACATGTTTGCTGTCAGCAAAAATGACAGATGTGACTTAGTGCATTGACCTTGCTTTTCTATCTTGTTTGCTTTTACATGAACTTGCATGGTGTTTCTAAAGACAATATGTTTATTCATTCACATCACAGCATGATTAAAATTCTGAATAAGTACTGCAATAATTTTTAATGCAAATAGTCATGCTACATTTCAAGATGCATTATACCATATATTTTTTTTAAGGAAAGTCGTTCGGATGCTACAGGAAGAAATATTTCCGTCACATGTACATGTGTGATGGTAGCATGTAGCACACGTGTGTATCATGTAGTGCTGCTAACCGCCCACCTAGCCATGCGTCTTAACATGCACACCAGCACATTTCATTCCTTCCTTCCTTTTATTAGACCTACTTCTTTGTTGCTGTTTTTTTTTTTTTCCAGATTTCATCTATTTTATCATGCACCAGCCTTTTTTTCCCACATGCTACACTGCAGTGTCTTTCCCACAGGAAGAATAGCCATCCATTTTCTTATAGCCAGTGCTAGTTTGCTCCATCTCCATTTGTCGCATTAGTCGCACTAAACCCACAAGCACATGCATTAGCTTTTGTTAAGCTTGATAAAAGGCTTACCGTAGGGCACAGAAGTGGCTGTATCCACTGGCTGGTAGAGAGAGAGGAGGACGGCGCGTCTGCTGAGATTAGACTGCGTCTGCTGGTGTCTGTGTGTCCGCTTGGGCGTGGAATTATGAGGTGAGAGAGAGAGAGAAAGAGGGAGGAAGGGAGGGATGCTGGAGAGCTGTAGTCAGCCTGTCCTTTCTGTATCATTAGCAAATATTCATGCTTCAGACATACAGAGCCTTTACGTGACTGAGTGATGAATTAATAAAGATGGGATATGACCAATAGTGCGGACATTGGGATTGCATGCATGGTTTGTGCCACAGCTGTCTGATGGGGGTTGGGATGTCAGACTGACCCTGAGTCATGTCTCGTTTTTAACATGAGCCAAGGGGGAGCACTGTTTTACTGTTTATATCCTTTTTAATATTGCTGCATAATGAATCTTGGAAATTTAACCATGAATGGAAATCAAATTATGTGGTACAGTGTTATATTAGTACCATTAGTACCATATTCTCATGCTTGGTCAGTGATTACATACTTACTCATAAGGTCTCTCGTAAGTATGACATCATTCACATTTCAGTAAGACTAGTCAGCCTAGGGAAGGACATAGTGTTATATTTATAAATATCACTATATGTCCTGTATATAATTATATGTAATAATATGGCTAATTTGTGAATTTAATATTTTTTTATGTATATTTGTTTACTAATTTAGTACTTTTTATTGTAAGAAGGCATTTTAATTGTAAAAATATTTCACTTTTACTTTGATTAAATATGTCTCTTTGATGAGCAGAAGAGACCTTCTTTAAAAAAAAAAAGATATATTGTCAAGGACAAGACTTATCTTGGTGTTTTAATTTAATTGTTTTTTGTATTAGTTTAAAATTGAATAAAAACAGATAAAAACATTCAGAAAAATCATATTAAAACAAGTGTATAAAATACAGGTAAAATGTTTAAAATAACAATTGTGGATGGAAAAGTGCAAAATGGGTGTTCCAGTTCCACTTTGGGTTACAGACATTTACAGTACATAAAAATGAAACAACATTGCACTGACTTGTACTTAGTATTATAAAATAAGTCAACAAAGTAAGTTTTATTCAACTTCTGTCATTTTATATGATTCAGTTATTTTCTTGCTGACATGGTCATTTGAGGGATAGTGGCAAATATGGTTTTCTTTTAATATGGTGTTCTAAGTGCATATTTTTTAGGTAAATGAGACTTATACTGATTGACATTTTATCTAGGGTTTTTTTGATACTTGAACACCCTTTGTTCTCTTTGACTTGCATACATTCATGGACCTCTATGGTACATCTTCTAATTTTAAATGGGTTAAATATGAGTTTGCAAAATTCAGGTTTAACATTTATTTTGTTCTTACAGCTTGAGTATATGGGCGTCACGGTGGCGCAGCAGGTAGCATGATTGCCTCACAGCAAGAAGGTCACTGGTTTGAGCCTCAGCTGGGTCAGATGGCATTTCTGTGTGGAGTGCATGTTCTCCCTGTGTTCGCGTGGGTTTCCTCTGGGTGCTCCGGTTTCCCCCACAAGTCCAAAGAAGTCCAAACACTGGCCGTAGTGTATGTGTGTTAATGAGTGTGTATGGAAGGGCATCCGCTGCGTAAAACATATGCTGGATAATTTGGCGGTTCATTCCGCTGTGGCCACCCTAGATTAATAAAGGGACTAAGCTGAAAAGAAAATGAATGAATGAATGAGTTTGAGTATATTTGCTAAGTTGTATTCTTTACACCAGTCCTCTGTGTTTGTTTGTTCTGATTTGTCAAATAATTTATTCCAGATAATTTCCCTGCATTCGTCAATTCACTTCCCTGTCCTCCTTACAGTAATCTTGCCGTAAACTCATCATCTGTTTATCTGTTCAGAGAGAATGCCGAAACTTCAGATATTGTTTGAGCTCTAACAGTTGAGCTTGATAGGAACAACTTGTATACATAGTCTTGTAATTACAAATTCTTTCATTCAAGAATTTGTTTGTAAGAATTAGTCTTAAAATACAAATAATAAAAGAAAATTGTACTGAAAATAAGATTTGAGGTATTTACATGAATGTCCTTGTGTTTTGATCAAGGCAGATGATGGTGTGACACAAGACCAGAAGATGGCGATATTTCATTTCAGCAGCATAGCGCAGTTCAGTGCATTTCTGCTAAACGCATTTTGTATCAGATTAGCAACTTTGCGTGTATTTAAATAATAATATAATCTATCTATCTCTATCTATCATGATTATTTATGTGATACACACATGCATGCATAATTAAAAACAAAATTTTTAAATATAATTTGTTATAAATGTATGTATTTTTTTAATTTCCCAAATATATGCATGTGTGTATTTATAAACACTTCAAGAGTTCACACTTAGCTGATGATTGATTATAAAGCTTGTTTGGCATGCTGTACCGGGAGAGAGCCCTGAGCTCATAGATCCTCGAGCCCGGGGCTCCCTCCTGTTTGCAAGGCGAGAGGGGAGTTTGAGTTCAGGTAGATCTCGAGAACTCCCCTGCTGTAGTAGCTAATGAACGGATAGTGATTGCTCTTGAGATGACTACTTTCTAGGAGCATGTCTATGATGCCGATTTGGATTAGTCAATTAACTTAAGTTGCATGTTTTTGGACTGTGGGAGGAAACCGGGAAACCCGGTGGAAACTCACGTGACCATGGGGAGAACGTGTAAACTCCACACAGAAACGTCAGCTGGCTTAGTAAGGACTAGAACCAGTGACGTTCTTGCTGTGAGGCAACAGTGCTAACCACTGGGCCACCGTGCCAACCATCTAGGAAAGGAGGAGTAGGGGTGGAAGGGTGGATTCTTCAAAACGAAGATGGCTGTGATATGAAACTTAGGGTATTTATAGTGGCTTAGGAATCGTCTGATTGGTGAATCATGAATTGGATAATGCGGGACCAGCCATAGCAATCATAAGCACGTGATCCTCTCGAAATTGGTTTATAAATAAACTTCACATAGTAAATATACACAGTACACACAAATATTTTAAGTCAAAAGTTTTTTTTTTTGGATGCGATTTAATTTTTGCCCTGGATTTGCTAAATCTTATTCCCTTACTATATTTATAAACAGTTATTTATTTATTTTTAAATTGAAATTGTTTTGGACAAATTGGAGCCAAATGCATAGTGAGGGTTTAATCGCACCTATTGGCAATTTAAGTACTAAAATCTCTTTAGAGTTCATTTTCTTTTAGTTACTCTCTTTATGTTAAGTTCTATTTCCAAACTAACAACAAACTGCATCATTAAACTGTTTGTAAATATAAACAATTCTTTTGGAATTATTTACATATCAAATATAAAATATACTAATTGCATAAAATATACATAATTAAAATAAAATTCTCAAATTAATTATTACAATCTGCTTTAAAGCTACTTATCACGCTAAATGTCTTATGTATAATATTATCCCCTATATCTCTGCAAATCTGACTATATATGTCTTGTGTATAATATTATCTCCTATATCTCTGCAAATCCGACTATATATTCTCTTGCGAGTCTCATTAAATATCTATTGGAGTGTTTGCAATTCCTCTAAACTGGAGACACCAGGTCGTGCCAGTTCCTGCTTGTTGTCTAAAGTCTAAACTGGCAGGAGGCTAAAAGTTCCATCCATAACCTTCAGTCTGGCTCCAGCTCCTTCCATTAACCTTTGAGCTGTAAATGCTAGCGATTTGGGGCCAGAGTCCATTGATAAGGTCAGTCAGACATCCAATTTACCTCATGAAAAGGCCAGAACAAACCAACAGAATCTTTCTGTCTTTAGTGTTTTGTCAGCTTACACTAACTCACGTCTGCGTTACTCGCTCAGATCAACTTCTCTCAAATTAAAAGTGCACTAGTGTAACTTGTATAGATGATTACATGGCAGTTGACCACATGGTGGCAGTATACGTATACTTATCTTAAAATCATGTAGCCAGAAACGGGTGTCGAGCTTAGGTGTCCTGTAAGGTCCTTCATTGTCACAATTTAAATGTGCTCTACTAAATAAGTCTTTTTACAGTTCCTAAGTATACACGATAAAAACAATGTATACTTGTAATTATTACATTTATTCAGTGTTTTTTGTATTTTCAGACACAACCCTAAATCTGATACATGTAAATTACACACAAAACATTCAAGTTCATTGAATTTTGAATATATAAAATGTCATATATGCAACATATATTTCATATGTAACATAATTGAACATGTACAAATTTGTAATTCCAATGGTTGAAATTTTTGCAATGTTTTGAAATGTATGTTGCATATATGACATATTTTCTATATGTGTAATCCAAATGTGAACATGTTATATGTAATTTGCATATATTGCCATGTATTACATTTTCTATGTGGTAAAAACAGTACATTCACAGAACAAAAAACGCCTACATATGAAATGAAAACATCCATTAGACAGATTCACTTTTGCTGTTAATATGATGTCATAACCAATGTCTAATAATCTATCCTAAACATTCCCCCCAGCATGTAAACCCTTATTTAGATAGATTCTTATAAAACCACCCATCAAATGTAGTTGCTGTACTAACCAAGTCCCTCAGTATGCCATCAATCCCCATGAGCAGTGGGCGTCTCTGTACAATGAGCTCACTCAAACGGAGGCAGCACTGAAGAGCTCTGTTAAGTACACTGAATCTGAAAAATGCATTGCTCATGAATGCCCTCAAAAGCACTTTTCTATGGTATTATATTATCAGTTGTTTAAGGTTATTTTCTTTCACTTTCTTTTCTTGTTTTGTTTTTGTTTATGACATGCATTGCATCATAGAAATGCTTTTTTGTTTAGAGGAATAGTTATTAATTTACTGTGAATTTATTCAGCCTCAGGCCTTCCAGGATTTTTTCTTCTTCAATAGAACATTAAAGAAGATTTGTTGCTGAAACTGGTATCAGTGCAGCAGGAAGCTCTTGCTCCAGATTATCATGAAAAAAATAATAATTTCATGTATTAGAGAAAAAGTGTCTAATTCATATGAATTATACAATTTTTATTTATGCTAAAATGTACAAATTTTAAAAGAAGGTGACGCAAGGTTGTAGATCTTGTTTGGCTTCTTCCACAGACTGATTCCTTTACTTCGTATTACATCAATGAATATCCTTAGGTGTCGCAGGTATGAACTTTAGTTTTACTCGAATGTGTTATTTTGACTCTCAAAGTGCTGGTAGACATTGACTTGCATTTATTGAACATAGTATCTTTTAAAATGTTTTACTGAAAAAGAAAAGTCACCTTGATCTTGAATGGTCTGAAGGTGAATGACAACCAGTTTTTAGGTTATTCTTGCCTGTTTTACACTTACGTTGTCACAGTGGTCTAAAGTGAAATGTTTAGATACTTCTTACCTCACACTCTTTCACCTTTAAAAATTGAGCAGTCGCACTGGAGTTCATGCTTTGTCTGTTAACAGTCAAGCCCAGCACATTTCCTTTGATTGGCAATCTTAATAATTTTGAAATTAACGAGCTCTTATACATATTCCTCTTTTCCAATAGTCACTAGCTATGTGTCCATTCAAAGGTGCAAATTATATTTTTGTGCAAAACTGGAATTTTACAAAACTTTTGTTAATAAAGCACCGTTTCCATCCAGTGAGTCAAAGGGAACAAAATAGTCACTTCCTGATACTGCCCTCAAATATTAAAAATAAAAAAAAAGCATTTTACTGTTGTAAGAGAAGCCTTTTTGGACCTTTTGGCTTAGGCATTTTAGAATGATCAAAACAATATTTCAGATGTTGTGCAATGTATTCGGTTGCTGGTTTATCCAATAATGCCATTCCATTGTGCCCATTTTATGTTATTACATAATCTGTAAAAACAAAATCGCATGACTTTTTAATGATGCGCATGATGGAATTTATTCAGTAAATGTGTTTTATGCACATTTTCTATTATGTATGGAAACCTAGCCACTGATACGATTGTCAGATTTAAAAACAAAAATTGTCTCATGTTGTGTACAAGAATCCTACACGATTTTGTCCAAAATGGCACACTATACACCTCTTTTATACCATGTACTTATGAAATGAACTACCTAGTCATCTAGTGCATGAACTTTAGAAGGTTGTTTTGTTACTCATAATTGGAAAGGCCATTTTTGTTAAATTTAAACTCTTTGAATGGGTCAAATGATATTTTATTATGTGGACAATGCTCTTAATTGATCAAAAAGTGGATACAATGAAGAAAATGACTCTTCTTCTATTTGTGGAGTTATTTTTACAGGTAAAGTTTAGTCTTTGTCCCAAGTTTAGACCGTGTCTTACTGCAAGACTGTGTCCACTAAGAGAATTACGATGTGCTGACCTGACAGTAGTGAAGGTTACGGGGGAAATGGAGAAAGGCCACTGGTATTTACACATGAGGTTTAGAAACAATAAAAGCCTGGCAGCATTTAAGAGATTATAGACATCCCCACACATCAATGAACAATCCTCTCCTGTTCTCTCTTCAATGTTTCCCTCAATTTTCTGCTTTTTGATGCTGGGTTTACGTGGCGTATCACCGCTGGGATCATTGAAGCGAAGATTTGGAGCAGAGCAATGTTTCCCACATCAGTGAGTGCAGTCTGTGACCCCACATATGCCCGTTTCATTATCTTTTGACCTGATAAGGCTTTTGTAAAGACACAATTATGAATGGCGACACTATGATGTGTTCATAAACTACAAATAGAGTCAATAAAAGTGCATAAAGATTGAATGAATCAAAGACCCTGGAGTCTCAGAGGGGATCTGAGGACTTTATATTATGCCTTATTTTCAACTGAAGGATTTAAAAAGTCCTGAGTGTGTTATATAACAGCACATAAATGTACTTTCTTTCGCAGAAATGTTCTCTCTTTCTGTGCATTCCCAGCCTTGTTGCTTTCTGCGCTGTGAGTGTTGGAAAACTGACATTAAGTGGCAGTTGGACAATTGTTATGCCCTGTACGTAGGTGTTTTTCCATTTATTGGTATGTTGTCAAGCTCAAGGTTAGAACGATGTGGTACAAATGGTGCTGTGCTCTAACATGGACTGTGGATAAATGATTGGCACTGCAGGGGCCAGGCTGTTTAAAAAACGGCAATGAAAAAACAAAATGTGCCATGCAGAACTTTTGAGCAGGATGGGCAGTGCACCTTTAAAACTTTAAATCCCCAGATTCAATACAAGCTATCCTCCCTTATAACCGCATTTGTGGTGTAATGTTGATCACTACAAAAATAATTGTCAAAGAAACTTAAAATTAAAAATGATGATAATAATAATTGAATAACTTTAGTATTTTATAATTCAGTTTGAAAAATAGAAAAATAACCAACAAATGGAGAAAATATCAGTTAGAACACGTATAGAATGGGACTGGTTACTGTTTAATGTCAACTTTGTTGTCGGAGATCTGAGAGGTGAGTTTTTATTCATTGTTGGTTATGCATTTTAGCCCTAATAATCGGACAAATTGCACAATGTTAAAGGAATCAACACAAATACAGCCTGGTTTGTCACTTTTTGGGGTCCTCCGACATACATTGTGGTCTGTGCTTTTTGCTTTGCTTTTTGTGTTTCCTTGTGCTGTGAGAATTTGTGTGCGTGTGTGTGTTGTCAAATTGATGAAGATCTTTTCTCAATTTGTTATACATATATTTTCTTAATTTGCAGCATGTTTGAGCTCTCTCGGCCACCATACTACAGGAATATTTACCCAAAAAGTTGTCATGTAATCTCCAAACACTTGTTTTAAAACTGCAGGTTTGTTTGCCTTTTTAAATTAACTATGTTCAATCCACTTAAATTTGTAAAAAAATATTCATTTTACTTAACCGATTTGTGTTGGGACAAGTAATTGTGTGAAACCCAGCATTTTTTACAGTGTATGCTAGATTGCTAACAGTATATCTTCTTTTGTGCTCTGCAGAAAAAAAGACGTGTACAGTTTGGAGCAACTTGAGGCTGAATAAATGATGACAGATTTGTAATTTTTGTAAGTGTAAGTGCTGTTGATTAAGCTTAAATTGTACTGAACTCCTAAATGCATTTAATCGCAAATACAGTGTGTGTTACATGGCTTTTAAAGAAACTGGGAAGCAGATCTTATCAAATAGTTGCTTTTTGAAACCAGTGGAACATACTGCAAGTGGTGCGTAGTTTCTTCTGCAGAAGTGGACACACATTCTTCATGTTCCACCCAGATTTGAGTTTATCTGGCCCAACCAGCCTGCGAGCATAGACAGAGATAAAGAGGAGGGGTGGGAGAAGAGAAGAACAGGGAAGACCATACACCTGTACACGGAGAACATACACTCTCAAGGCGCCTTATCAGGTTCAGACACAAACTACTATCTGGAACATCAGTGTAGACTGCTCGTTTATTTTGGGGTAGTGTGTGTGTGTGTGTGTGTGTCTGTGTGTGTGTGTGTGTGTGTGTGTGTGTGTGTGTGAGAGAGAGAGAGAGAGATTGGGGTTCGTTGGCATATTCTGTCTCAAAGTGCACCTGTCTGCAAAAACAAAGAGATCACTAAATAAAGATTGAAGACGAATGGGGGGAAAAGAGGAAGGCTTTATCATTTCTTGTCACAGTTGTTCTCTAGTGTTTCTATAAAAATCCACATAGTAATGTTGCAAAGTAAAAAAATAAAAACAAAGGATGAATTGTTTATGTAGACCTATTTACATTTATTTATTTTATTTATTTTTTTTCTGTTGCAAACCTGATGCTAAAGCCTGATGCATTGCTGCCGATGAATGTTTACACTTTTTGCTGACATATTAATTCTTTTATGACCATTCAGCAGTGGATTTATGGATTATGTGTTAACAGTGGATTATGTGTTAAATTGTACACTTGATATTGATCATATCAGAAATGATTGAATATAATCTGAATAATGCAACCACAACTTTAAAAATTAGGTACTTGTAATTATTTTACATAATCATGATCAAATGATACTATTCATTAAAGTTTGCCTTTATGAAAATAATAAAACATTAGGTGTGTATTTTTAATATATTACATAAAATATGTATTTTACAAAACCACTTTCAGGCTAAAATTGACAGAAAATCAAAGCTATATATCTGAACAAATTATATTCCAAATTTGAAGTTGATATCTCAAACAATTAACTTGCAGCAGTTTTTTGTTTGGGTGCAGTACCAAATATCACCACCAGATGACATACAGTTTCCATTGCTGACCATATAAGAACGCCCACCTATTTCTGTGTATGTTTGAGGGATATGAACCATATTGTTTTTTTTATTATTATTATTTTTGTATGATTTTGACAATATTCTAAATATTTCATCAAATTCTAAAGTAGTATGGGCAGTTTGGTGCTTTTTGATTTGATACGGGCATATTTTTGGTATGGGAAGTTTGGTGCTTTAGTGTCTAAAAACATTTCAAATATTCTTTACACATGGATTGCTGTAGCAAAGTAATGCTTTTTATGACTCTAAATATCCTTGTTACAAATTAATAAAGAACTGTTTCTAAGTAACATCTATCAGATCAGGGCCTCACAGTGGCGCAGTGGGTAGCACGTTCGCCTCACAGCAAGAAGGTCGCTGGTTCGAGCCTCGGCTGGGTCAGTTGGCGTTTCTGTGTGGAGTTTGCATGTTCTCCCTGTGTTGGCGTGGGTTTCCTCCGGGTGCTCCGGTTTCCCCCACAAGTCCAAAGACATGCGGTATAGGTGAATTGGGTAAGCTAAATTGTCCGTAGTGTATGGGTGTGTATGGATGTTTCCCAGAGATGGGTTGCAGCTGGAAAGGCATCCGCTGCGTAAAACATATGCTGGATAAGTTGGCGGTTCATTCCGCTGTGGCAACCCCAGATTAATAAAGGGACTAAGCCGAAATGAAAATGAATGAATGAATCTATCAGATCAAATCTGCCACTATATATGGAAACTAGAATTGTTAACAGTGCCACAGATTGTAGGGTGACAGTTAATGGGTTTTGATCTATTACTCTTCCTACATAAGCAAATTTCAGTAAAATATATAGTCAGATGTTTTTGCCCTTTTCAGCAATATCTGAATTAGATAAATATAAGAATTGGGATACGTCATCCATGGTCAACACTGACCTACAGAGGCCTGCAGTAATTTGTCATGATTAGATTAGGATTTAATTTAAATATAGTGCCATGAACATAAGCAACCTGCAGGCTCACTAATGATGCGTATCAACAATTAACATCGTTTGTTTAAAACCATTTCTGTGTTCATGACCTTGATTCATTTTCTCATATTGCCTGCATAAATTAGTACATATAAATATTTAATTTCTCCCAGTAATCTTTGAATTAAGCTTTACGTTCTTTTTTTTTTTTTTTTTTTTTACGTTTATCAATTATTAGAATTAAAAACCCACAAGCTGACAGGTTCAGGGACTCCACAAGTTGCATGTTTATTAAAAAAACAACACATCAGCACAGAATATGCAGGAAAAAAGCATTAAAAAGTGCAGATTAGAGCAGGGTCTGTGCCAAGGCTCTGTAGGGAATTGAGACTGATTCTCAGTGCAGAGGTTCTGCACAGCTGGCAGATTGTGGGCTCAGTGGAAGTGAGCAGCGAACTGACCAGCCATCTCTGTGTGCGTGTGCGTGTGCGTGTGCGTGTGCGTGTGTGTGTGTGTGTGTGTGTGTGTGTGTGTGTGTGTGTGTGTGTG
>CAIGQW010055024.1:10664111-10688868 GCA_903798125.1 Danio choprae | reverse complement strand
GTGTGTGTGTGTGTGTGTGTGTGTGTGTGTGTGTGTGTGTGTGTGTGCGCACAAGTGTGGCTGTGCTTCAGCACCGGTGAAGACAAATGAATTCAGTTTACAAGGCCTCAGGTGCTTAGACTCAGCTCACCGTATCGCTCCTCTGGAATTTTCCTTGGACTGCGAGGAGGCCATTCCTCAGAGAGAGCGTATCGATTTGTCCCCCTCCTTTCCAGAGCATTGTTTCAATATTCTGGATGTATGATAAACTGCATATGTTTTGTAAAAAGGCTCTTCAGTTCCTTTTTGCTATGCTATGACATTAATCTAAATCTGCTTAAATGTAAAATAGAATCATTAGGAGTTCCTTGTCCTTTTTACCCTTTTACTTGGGGAGGTTGGATGTACATTTGGAATTACAAAGATATCTACTCTTCTAATCCTGTGATTTAACGGAGGTCTATATTTGAAGACTGCCCTAACATGAAAAATCAATGCATTTCTGGCAACATACACAATGCGAAGTGCCAAGGTTTGTGAAGCCTGACTTACTGGAATGAGGGGGGTCTATGCAAGCAGGCATCCATTATGAAGCGACAGACTTTCTCAGTATTATAACGGGAGTTGGCTGCCTTTCAGGTCTTTAGAGACTATGGCCTTGAGATGTGCTATTATGTACTTGTCGTGGATATTTTGATGGAGCAATAGGCTTGAAGCACCCATGTGAACCCAATGTTGGATTGTGTCACTTGCCTCCTTATGTTTGAAATTGGACAGTGCTTGAATGTAACCACTGTAAAGCATGTGTGTGTTGCACACTTGTTGATTTTTCTGTTTGCAGCTATTGGAAGTAATCACATTTTGTCTGATACATGTAGAGCTGTGTTTCTTACTCTTTTCTTTCATCCATTTTTCCTCCACTGGTCACCTTCCAGTGCTGAGGAGTTTTATAATTGGGTGAAATCGAGCATTAATAATGTTGAGCCGGGGCATTTAGAGAAGAAATATGAGCGAGGAGAGCACTCACACAAAGACTGAAAAATAAAGGCTGGCGTCTTGGTGTCTCTCTGTCAAAGTTCTGTTCTTGGTTTTCAGGTTTGGTGTAATGCTAAGTTAATGTGTTTCTGCTATTATTATGTTTATGGAAGGAAAGTTGGTGCCAGGAACCGGCACCTTATTTTGTCAAATCCCACTGCTTTTTCATTAATTTTACTTCATTATAACCATGCATGGTGATTTTATAAAAACACTACCTTTAATGACTGGGAACGAAATATGCAAAGCTGTTTTTAAACCAGACATTATCAAAATGCTTTGTATTCATAAAAATGAAAGATGTCTACATGTGGATGGAAGGGCAAAATAGAAAGAAAAAATGTATTCTTGTGGACAAGGGCACGGATCATAACGTAGCTGAACTGCAACCAATCTCGGACCACTATGGACAGTTCTTGGGTTTGGTGTCTTGGGGTGTCATTTATTTGCATAGAAATCGTAAAAGTGAACGCACACCAGAATAAATTTCAATTGACTTCTCAATGATTATGGCTCATATGATAGAAAAAGGATTAAGTCAATATTTAAGTTAAATATGTTTACTTAGAGTATGCATACAGTTGCGATCACGGGAGAATTTCCCTTCCCACATGACAACTTTTACATGACCAGTTTTTTCTAATTTATCTACCAGTGTGAATGCCCCTTTAGTATAATAGATAAAATAAACTTTTGGATTGGAGAGCTTTCAAAGTCTTCAATGATTTGCCCCGAATTATCATTGTCATCATTTATTCACCCTAATGTGATTTTTTTTTTTTTTTTTTTTAAATTAATTTTTTTTTTTTTTTTTTCTCTGGAACTTAAAAGGAAAACGTTTTGTAAATAATTTCTGTGTTTCTGTGACAAAGAGTGACACTTTCAAGGTTAAAGTATGTAAGAACATCATCGAAGTGAGTTGCTTTTAAATGTAATGTAACAAGAATCATGCATTAGAATTGATAACTAGATGTCCTATTTTGAAATAATCAAACTCGACAATAATTTATTCAACAATTAAACACAAAACTTATATTCAAATGAAGTTACACTTGTCTGTAGTTCTTTTATAATAATTTTGCGGTGCTGTTTTAAGCTTGTTAGCTGCTGCATCATAATTGCATGAAAGTCAGTATCTTGGCAAAAGAGCCACTTTGAAAATCTCAGAAAACAGAATCGACAGAATTTTGATTTAATATAATTTTTTTGATGCAACTTTTGCTTTTGCTAGTTTTGATCATAATGGTGCTCTTTGTCTGTTATCTAGTGATATGCTATTACAGGCAAAGATGCATTTGTGGTGCTGGCTGGTGAAATATTTCCTTTGTTAAATAAATGTATTTGTTAAAGCGGTCAATAACAGAGGAACTAATTGTGATTTGTGACATCTTGTCATGTGCTATTTTATAGGTCCTCTGTAGGAGTCGCTCTCCAAATGGATGGCAAAAGAATACCCTACTTAAGCTAATTAAACTTACGTCAACATAAATTACTTGGGATAATGTATCTCTTACTGACAGAACATTTTAGATTGGACGTCTTGGCCCAGATTTTTCTTACAGTAACATTACATATTATGCTTTGCTAGTCCCTATAGCTTAATATTTGCTGGTTAAACTGTGTTTACAGTCCATGCACGAGAAGGTTCACCTTCCAAAAAGTTTCAGGTTGTATCTCCACTAGGAGGTCTATTGATTGGATTAGCAAACACAATGAGACAAGGGGTCACCTCTGAGGTGCAAGTCCTACATTGACAAATTGCCTCCTTTGAGATCATTTTAACCTTTTTGTTTCTTGCCAGGTCTTTGTTTAAATGGGATTACATGCTGCCCAGTCCTTTTGATAAAAACAAGGCACCATATCCTGAGCGAAAGGTTTTGTAATAGATATTGTTGAGGAGATTCTTGGCAAATTACATCCATTCCTCCTTTCTTTTGTGGTTAAGATCTCTTGATAAGTACTCTACATACTGTAGTACCATTTACAAAAAAAAAGAAGCATTCATTTTATCTCATTTGTTGTGCCCCCCTCTAAACTGGAGAATTTTCACCAGGGGTGGTCGTTTGTCAGCATACTCCACTGTCATCGTATGACCTCAAAATGTCTACTCCACAGTCTGGACCTCCTGCTGAAGGAGGAGCAAGCTACCAAACAGATGCACTGGGTGGAGCGCCATTCAGCCTCCCACCACCAGACCTAAACTCGCAGCTGATGGAGGCAGAAATGGGTCAAGATGATGTTACCTGGTGCTTCAGCAGAACTTTTTAGACCAGAGTTTCCTGCGGAGAAATGGATTAGGCAATTACACAGCTGAGGCCGGGCTCTATCTCATAAGCCTGTTAGCTTTGCCTGTGCACAGGTTTCTGCAGATAAGTGACCATTCTTCTTTTTCCTCAGTAAGTGCTGTCAGTGCTACAAGGAGTCTTACTCTGTACACCCAACTCTTGGGTTTACAGCAGTTCAGCTTCAGTCGTTTCCAAGTTTGTACGAATTTTAATAAATAGGAAAAAATAGATTAAGTTCTGTAATTTATTTACCCTGATTTATATTTATTTATAAGTCTTATGCTGTTGCTTTATCATTCAAGCACAGAGCTTTTTTTTTTTTTCCAAACTGTGGCTGTTGAACATCGTAAAAAAACAAAAAAAATGTATAGGGAAAAATCTGATTTCCAATTACTGATTTCTTACCATGATCAGCCAATACTTATCCCAATTCCAGTAATTCAAGGTTTATATGTAGATAAAATATGACTGCAACCCTTAAAAATTGTTCTGGCGAAACAGTAAATATTATATCAGTCCATGTTGTTACTGTTCAGTAGCTCAAGTTATGCAGAAACTGAATCACTGAAGCTGTGAAATAGCATGCACTTGCAGATTTTTTTTTTTTATATATCAGAAAACAGAATTAAACCAGTAAGTGTGATCACACAAAACCAGTAATTTCAGCTATGATTAATCTAGTAATGCCTGTTATTGGCTGCAGTGTTCATTAGCTCAACAAACTGTGTGTGATTGGTAATAATTCTTAATGCTGCAAAAGACACATAAAAAGATGCTAAATCTGATGCAGCATGCAGAGATCTAATGTAATGCCACAAATTTTGGTACATTTTTTTTCTCAAGCCCCTTTAATTACTGACCCTGGTCCCTTGTGAGACTGGACATATTTAGTGACATTTTTGCTAATAGCAGTATGTTGCAAAATGATTGGAACATCCCTAAAAACTTAATGCATAAAACTATATTTCAAGTCTTCCGAAGCCATATGATGTTTTGTTTTCGTAATGAATAGACAAAAATTTAAAAGATGTTTCTACTCTTATATCAGATCATTCATACCACCTAGAATGTAGCTCTTAAATCAAATCTCGTAATGCAGACTGGACATCAGTAACAGCAAATGTCATTTGGTCACAAAAACCAGCATTATGACATCAAAGCTACACCATACTTGATTTGAGGACTGAAAACTAATTTGAGACTGAATAATGACTTTATGGCTTTATATAAGGCTTGAAATTGGGATTAAGTCATATGGCATTTTTAAAATGGTGCTTTTAGGATTGTTTTAGAGAGCTTACAATCGAAACACTAGAACAAGCTGTAACTTGAAATTGCATGAATAAGTCAATAATCTAGCCGTATGTTTAATAAAAAGACAATTCCCCTAGACTGGTTGTTAAGAGTTATCCTTACATTAATCACAACATTTTAGTCAACGTGTTTATTTTTTATAGTGCCAAAAATCTCTTTGCTTGATTGCTTTTGTATTTTGACTAGATTTGACAAAAATGAGTCTTGCTTTTTTTTTTCTATACTCTCTCAGCTTTATTTGACATTTACGTACTCGGAGCTGAAAGCAAAAGCAGCACAAAGGAATGAATGGGCTTTGAACACCTTGCTTCCAAAGTCATGGCTGAACAGTTAAGAAACACAGCAAATTCAGCTCAACAATAACATTACATTATGACCACTTTCCTGAAGAATTAAACTTGGCACAAACTGTCTTTGCAGAAGAAGAAGAAAAAAGACGAAAAACACGACTAATCCACAGGATTAGTACAATTGGCTTTTTCTGAAGTATCCACTCAATAATCCTCATTTCTTTAAGCTTAGTACTCTTTCAGACAACTGTTGGAGGTAAGAAGGCAAATTGCTTGGCAGTGGGCAAAATGGAGTAAGTGCGTCTGTACCGTCTAGATTGGTCTGCATGCCAACAGGAAGTGAAGTCTTAATGGTGTCTCTCCATTTATCTTGTCCTCTGGCCTATTGAGACCAATTACCATGACCAGTCGAGCCTGACAGGGAGATTTCATGCATCAGGGGGCCAGGAAGTCAAAGGTTTCCTGTACCTTGGGCTGAAGAAATCATTCGCTGCCACAAATTACAGATGCTTAGCCTCTACAAAACACAAGTCGGAACAGAAATGGAGACAAAGTGAGCCAATAACAGGGCTTCTGCTCTTACTGTTATGTTTTTCAGGTAGAATCTACAGTATGTTTATATGCTAAGGCAGCTTTAGACTCTCAACAACTACAGTGCTTTCAGAAACAATCAGATTCACTTCATGCGAGAGATGTTTTCATTCACCTTTGTCGTACCTAAAGACGATTCTGAAGCAATCAAACACTAAATCAGCTCTGGGTTTTTTTATTATACGTGCTGTGGGTGCAAAGAAAAGAGCAGCTGTTGTTTATGGCTTGAACAAAAGCCCTCGGAGATTCGGTGCATCAGAATGAATCTCCCGTCTGTTCCCATGTGTTCTGCTCCAGCTCTCACCTCTATCCACACCATTATGTCCACAGGGGCTGTGTCAGGTTGCCCATATAGATGTTTCTCCTGTACTGCCATGAACCGTTCACCTGTAGTGGCTACGCTATGGTGACTCTTGATCCTGAATAAAACTATTGCATTGTAGTTATAATAAAAGGCATGTATACTTTGTATTCTGCCATCTAGCAGCTGTGTGTGAAACAGTCTTTGCATCTCAGCTGGAGTCCAAAATTGTCACTTGCCATTGCCAAGCACCAAATGTGAGTAAAATGGGTGTTGGCGAGTATGTTAATACTTGCCAGATGACAATTACATGTGAGTGAAAAGTATCGCTGTTGTCATTTGCGTGGAAGCAGCTTGATTGGCTGTAAATGCTGCTCCCCTCGAACTCTATCTCTACATTAATTTAGGGTTTGAGTTGGTTATGTTATGCATTAAAAGTGCAATGTTTAAAACTAGCGGCATGGTGGCTCAGTGGTAAACTCCTGATAAATAAGGTACTAAGCCGATCGAAAATGAATGAATAAATGTTCAAAACTAGGTTCTGAGCGATTTAATGGGCTATATGCACAGCAATTGTTTTTCAGCTACCGATAAACTTCCGGTGAAAGTTTTATGTGAATATTTAGAATTTCATACGGTTCCTTCAACAGCATTGATTAATTTAATTAAAATATAATCAGTTAAATAGACTTCAGCATTAATTTGGCTGTTCAAGCGTAAAACGAGTTGTTCAAACACAAGTGCCATCAAGAGCAGCAGGTGAGTGCAGAAACTCCATTAAAATATGGAAATTTATTTTACCAGTTTTTTCAAAGACATTCATCAGAAGCCCCTGAGCTGGATTATTCAAAATGAATAGTCCCCATGCATATAATTTATTGAAGGCAATTTTCATGCACATTTGTCTTTAATCTAGAATGAGGAACAATTAACAGAACCTGGTTTAAGGAACTCAGATTCCTACTAGAGTTAAAAGGATTCAACATCTCTTATTTTATTCAGGGACTTGGTCATGCAATGCCCCAAAAACCATTACTAGAATTTTTAAATGAATTCTAGACTTGACAGGGAGCCAGTGTAAAGAAATTAAAATTGGGGTAACGTGAGAGTAACTTTCCAAGTAGATACCAAGTCACACCTTAAGCATAATTTCTCAGAACTTTTTTACATCATTGAATACAAGCACATACCGTTCCCTTCACCGATTTCTGACAGGGTAAAGAGCTGTGACAGATGCTTCCATCGTCAGGTCCATCTCTGACTCACACACTCTTGGCTCGTTCTGTGGTTATGAAATATCGAGACAGATCTTCAACCAGCTCACTGTTGTTTGTCAGTTTTCACAGAGGGCTCTGTTACCATGGTAATTCTAAGAGCGAGATGAGCGAAAAGCGCTGTGCTAATGTTTGTTGCTGTATCCGAGCCTGAGAGGAAGAGGGGAGGTAATGATTGTGGCCACAGATGTTTCCAAATGACCCGTTCATAACCGATTACCTCTTTGCCAAAAATTTGAATAGGCCGGATGTTTCGTTTCTCTATAGTGCAGGGCAGAAGAGGAGGTGTGAAGTCTGCACTTCCAGCGCTAGATTTAATATTCATTCGTTGAAGGGAAAAAAACGAGCTAAATATCTTGGTTTTTGACAGAAAGCCAAATCAGAACAGACAAGTCCAGTCTTTCTGTCTCTGACGCACACACACACACTCACTCCCTCACAAATACACTTACATATCACTTTAGCACTTGCCTCGGGCCTTCTTGAGGGCTTCCAACCTGCATAAGCAATGGGAGACTGACAGCATGCATCCACTAGAGGGGAGGTGAGGCTGAGATGATCAGAACTGAGTTTGCATGAATCACTGAAAAGTCTTTGTTTCCACCTGCTCCTCACAGAGAGAACGATACCTTACTGTGACTCCTCCTCCACTCACTCCCACATATGTGAACAGATCAGTGTCATAGTTGCAGAGTCATTCACCAGTAATGCAGTCTTGAGGTAAATGGAAAGACAGTATGCGGTATGACACCAACAACTTTTGTTCCCTTTCACACTAATGACATATCGGGCACCAATGCTGGCTTGGTCTATACGATAAGCACTGGTTTCTCATGGAAGTGTACAATAAGATTTTGTATCTACAAACATACAACCTAACATACCCCAAGTAATGCATTTCAGATTTGCAAAAATGAAGACGGCACCATCCTGTGCGTTTGTCATCTGAAACTTGGATCAAAACATACCTAGAGCTAGTACTTTGCAAACATTTAGGCACATATTTGCAATGAGACTGGACTGACTTTTTCCAGGTTTTCCAGTAACAAGCTGCTTTAAAATAAAATGATTGTGCAGTTCAATCAAACACACTTAATTGCTTGCCTTTTTATCTTGGCAAACTTGCAAATTGTATCACTTTTTTTGTGTCATGGATTGGATTTGTGTATTGGCTAAAAAAGAGGAGACGCATACAAGTTGCATTACAATTTATAACAAGAACAAATAATGGATAAAAACTTTACTTTTTACTTAAATTCTGTAAAAACCTTGCACAATACATATATTGCTAGAATGAAATATTTCCATTTAATAAAAATAATTGCATAAACACAATTCTTTCTAATTGTTTCTTTTTCATTAAAAGCAGTAAAATAAATATTTAAGTAAAATTTAATTTGTGAGCTTCTTCTTAATCAAATATAGTGTTATACATCAGATTATTCCCCCCTAAATGTTTGTTCATTTAAGACATAATCTGTAAATCAAACATGGGTATTCAGTTAAGACTATTTTAAATGGAGCATGTGTATATAGTGTTGTTTTTTTGACTGAAGGTTTCTGCTTCAAGTTTCAGAGACAGCACAGGAGTATGAGATTTTAGCAATCAGACTCTGGCCTCTCTGTCACATGTAGCACTGAAATTCATTCTGCTTGGTGGACAGTTTGATACTGTACTTGGCCTTCTCTTATGAAGCACAGACAATCAGATTCTTTCAAGTGAATCAGTTCATCCTAAACATTACTTTACTCTCTGTCTCTCGGTCACCATTTAGCGTAGGAAAGTCTGACTCATTCTAAATGAATTGCTTCATTTGACTCTGATCGTCTTTCTAATTGATTAGATCCTTACTCTTCCATTGCCTTGGAAATTCACATTCATTCAAGTGTTCTCTTTTTATGTAGACTTAGAAAGTGATTCATCCTAAATGCTACGTTTTCTTTTAATGTAGCTTTGGAAAGTCTGAGTCATTTTAGTGAATTGGTTCATTTTACTCATTCATTCATTGTAGTAAATTAGTAAATCGAACTTAGTCTTCTTTTTCATACTTGAACTTGGAAAGTCACGTGCACTTCGGTCCTAAATAATTAAATCACTCAAATGCCATATTTGAGATATTAATTATCCATACATATTCTCATTGAGTATCCTCGTGTTCTTTCACTAGTACAGAAATAGATAATTTTTTTTAGTTCTTATCAGACACTTTTATATGCATGAAATGAGCCAAGAGTGCCACCTCAAACGTGGCAGTTCCTGCCTGAAATGCGTCACACACACAAACATTGAGGATGAGAACTTTTACTTATGCTTTTGAGTCTTAGGATAGTGATGAACCGTTATGAATTAAATTTTGTCATCAGAGGGCATCTCAAGGAAAGCAGTAAGTGCTGGACTGCAGGTGCTAACCAGATAAGATGCTAGGCGGGATCGAAAAAAAAATTGTAAATAAATCAGTGTGTGTACTAGTTAGGCTATCTGCTTCCAGTCAATACACCATATGATTTTAGCTTGACTCGCTTGGAATTGCCATCATGTCAGTTTGATGGGGAAATATTTAGGAAGAGGAAGGATTTTTCTGACACATCATATTTATGGAAGCATTACATTCAGGTCAGAGATTTATGTTTAGGTCAGTGCTGTCGTCAATCCATCAGTCTATTGCTGATGAGGTGTTCAATATTAATTTATTTAAATTTAAATTTAATTAATTTTAGCCATTGCCAGTGTACTTCATAATGTCTTTGTACATGGATTGAGCCACATTTTAGTAGATTTATTAAATTAATTGAATTTAATAAAGGATTATGATGGTAAATGATTATTAATTAAAATGTTTTTTTTGTGGTAATGATTTTCTGGAAGTATGAAAACAACAACTTTTAGAAAAAGGCTTTAAACTGCATTTTTTAAAAACATAAAAACTCCATGTAAACCTGAAAATGGTGATGCCATGTAGATTCATATGTTATGTTCAGTCTATAGAAAAAAAATAATGGTGGATGACTGTGTGCTGTATTATAATTCGCATAATACAGCATTTTTGTTGTTGTTGTTCTGTTTCATGTGAACTGAGATTGTTACCCTGAAGGATCTGGCTGCTAAGAGTCATTGATGTTCATCTTTTCAGGATTTAGTGTAAGAATTTTGCCATTATTTAGTGTACACATCTTTTATAGGCAGTATAGATGGCAAACTCATTGATGTTTTTAATCAGTTTTATTTTTTAAGTTTTATTCCTAATGTAAGGGATGTGCTATATTATCAAAAATGTTTTCACTATCAGTTTTATCATTACAATTTTAAATAAATGCAGTTCATTTGAAATGTTTATTAAGAATCCTGACAAAAATCATTTTCCTCAAAATATTAAGCAACACCGCATTGTTTAAATTCTGTAGTTAAAAAAATAGTTTCCTAAACACCAATTTACCATATTGAAATGACTAAGGTTGAAGTAATGAAATGCTATTAAAATGTATTGAAGTACAATGGTTATTTTAATCGTCTAGTAAATGCAGCTTTGGCAGGCATTATTAAAAACAAAACCAACCCCAAACTTCTGTGCATTTTGGCACTTGTTCACTAATTCTAGTGTATAAAAGCTATGTTTATGTATTTAAACCTGTATATATTTTATATGTGAAAAAGCAGGTTGATCCAGTTTGAAAAAAAATTATATGATTTGTTTGTGCCCATCAGACATTGCTAAGTTGCTGTTCTAAGCTTCTGTTCATTTCTCATTCCAAGCTGTTGCATTCCTTAAGAACTCTTGTACATGAATATAATGCACAAGACAAAAAATGAGACTGCCACAGTCAATACAGATCGACACGAGAACTGCTAGTCACAGGTTTACTACAATCACTATATATCTTTTTCGTTTATCTTCATCATGATGCATGTCAGTGCTCTGTAGAAGCACATTAGGTTTTCTCAGTACTCTATATAGGTCATATAGGTCCCCAGAATCAAGAATTACATTTAATTATCACATAGAGGCTGTCTTTTAATACAAATGGCCATCGTTTCAGTACAGGGCACATGAGAAAAGGAACGCAAGGCTTCCTAAATGATCTTTTCCCCCTCCATTTCCTTAGCTCAAGTGCCTCAGTGTTGAAATCCGATTGTCTCGCTGTTTTATTTCCCCTGTGGGTCTGTTGCCGTATTGTGGGTCATTTGTGTGGCTTAGTCTGCTGAACTCAAAAGCACGCTGAGCTTATAGTCATTGTCGACACACACACAAATGCACATCCAGTCCACCATCAGGAGAACAGATGCCTTCTCATCAAAGCGTAAACGCCTCTGAAGACTGAGCTTTCCATCACAACACATCAGCCTTTTTTTCCCTGCACACGCAATGTACAATTGTGCTTTTTGTTCATGCTAGCTTAAGATAGGAAGGCCAATGATTGACAGTGACACTAATCATTGCTTCTCTACATCTTTGTGATTTATGAAAAACTTTATAGTGATAGATAAAATTCTATTCAAATTCATAAAAATGTTCACCTTTTCTTGTTTTGTCTAATTGGATGGCAATTGTGAGTCTGTGTCAATGTCACTAAGAGAACATGTAAAAAAAATAAATAAATAAAATCCTGTGTTTTGTGTTTCAGGGTTGTTTTATGTATGCTTTTGAATTGGATAATTAGACCTTGATTGCTACTTTTGCTACTTGACCTACATTTAATGCTAGGTGAAGGTGAAGATGTCGTCAAAATTAGTTCTTTAAAGGACATATCGTCTCAGTTGATTGTGCCATGGTACAAAAACATTTACGTTTACTGTTATTTTACAGAAACTACTATAAATTGTGTGTTGTTATATACACAACACTTATGAATGTTAACAACAGTTAAGCTACTTTAGATTTTTGTAGAAACCTAGGTTTTTTTTTTTTTTTTTTTTTTTTTTTACTTTTATTGATAAAAAATCTCAAACGAGTACATCTTTACTGTCACATTTAAGCAATTTTATGTAATCAATCAGGGAAACTGTTAGTTAACAAATTTATACACTGCGCATTTCTAAAAAGAACCTCTTAGTGAAAAGTTCATCTTAAATTTAATCTTAATTTATTTTTAGAAAGTTCTTTACACTCTTTTCAGGAAACAATGTTTGCTGAAAAGGGACTTTTTATTTTTATTTTCACTTGGTGTAATGAGATATAATATAGTCATTCTGGAGGATAATGATATGCACTGGACAGTAATTTCAGTTTGATCTGTTTGAGTTCATGAATATTGTTTACAAACTGAGACAACACTAGGATAATTCCTCCTTGCATATATCTGGGCACACATCTGTGTTATGACACTGGTATTAAAAGAGGAATGTGACTTATGAGGACATTGCCCATTTTCCAAAAGGGCTATAAATTATACAGAATGAGAATAATAATTTTATTTGTAAAAAAAAAAAAGTGGAAGGAAAAAAATACACACAGTTTCCTGTGAGGGTTGGGTTAGGGATAGTCCTGGCGATTAGAAAACTGTTTGTATGGCATAAAAACAATGGAAACCTATGGAATGTCCCTACAGTTGACAAAAACAAACAAACAAAATGTGTGTGTGTGTGTGTGTTTGGCAACAGACGGAGAGAGAGGAAGAACAGAGGGTGACTGACAGAGAGAGAAACAGAGTGCTTCACTAGAGGGGCTGTTCTTTCAGTCCAGTCAACCCATGGCCTCCTGAAAATAAACCTTCGGATGAAAAGCACATCACAGCAAACTAATTGGCCAGGAAAGATCAAAATGGCCTGAGGGACCAATTTCAGAGAGGCTAGAGAGCAGAAAGAGAGAGAGAGACCTGAATGGAGAGAGCAGTATGAAAGAAAGAAAGATAGCAGCAGTGAAATGCAAAAGAAAGAAGAACCAGAGCAAGGGGCATCCATGGTGAACTCAAATGCAAATAAATTTAGGCTTTGGCAAGGAAATCTGCTTGTTAAGTCTGACATCAAGCATCACAGTTTCTGGATCCAAACGCTCCATCACTGGGGTGTCAAACTCATTTTCACTGAGGGCCACTCAAAGAGGTGGTTATAACTGTAAGACTGTATATCATTCCTTAATATATTGTTAAATGATTGCATACATAGAAAATAGATGTTACTTATGGGTTATTTTTAACATTAACCATTTATCATGTTAAGAAACCCACATTACTCAAAGTAAATGACAAAGACAAAAATCATCAGATACAAGTTATTACCTTTCTTCAACCTTTTTTTAAGGAAAGCAGAACTCTGGAAGAATGTTTTCAAATGAAATCCTACTTAGTTGAACATTAATGTAGAAACACTGTCATCTAGTGATGGAGGGTCGTAAAATTAAGCATGCATTACAGGAGACGTAGTTTATAGTAAGTATAAAATAAAAGCAGCATAGACTTTATTATAATGCTTTATTATAATGCTTAAAATGCTTACCACACATTAAGTATCATGTCACTTGCTCTACATTTCTCGCAGGATGCTTTTCATGTCACATAAATTTTCTGCTCGAGTTGAATATCTCGAAATTTCACGGATGACTCGATTGAAGTGGATTTTGTGTGCTCACAGCAAAAGCATTGTGCATTCACACTGCCCAGTTTGCATTGAATTTGTATGGAATATTCACACAAATACTTAAAATTGCATTTGATGTGAATGCACTTGTGGGACACTTAATGATATGGCAGACCAGATTTTGGAGTTTGATTCATCTGCTCTATTGGATGCCTAAAGCAAACAACAAATTATAGTACTATACATTCATAGTGTATATAGTTTAATCTAAAATATCTTTATTTGTGTTCTAAAGATGAACAAATGTCTCGGGGGTACTGGAATGGCATGAGGGGGAATGATTAGAAACAGACCTTTCATTTTTGGGTGATCTAACCCTTTAAAGGGCACCTTTGATGCAAAATCAACGTTTGGTAGCGGTTTGGACACAACTGTGTGTATGTATAGTGTGTCCACATTCATAATGGAGTGATCTAAACTTAACTAGTCTTTTATTTTTATTGTCAGCGATTTTGAGGCCCACCACAGCATGACGTGTAATTGTTGTTTTTTTTCCCCCTCCCACCGAGTTCATTGACAGAAGTGTGTTAACCATGTCTCTGTAGTAATGTGTATAAACATGTCCAAAGAACAGGATTTGCAAAGAAACTGGGATTAAAAGATCTGTTCAAACTCTCCCTGGTCAGCTGCACCTCAAGAATAAGTTTTACAAATTTAAAATGTTTTTCAAGTTTATAAAATTATTTGATAATTACAGGAATCACCACAGCCGCATAGTGTCAGTACAACCATATATGAATTTGCTTCAAACACACAACATGAGTCCCGGTTTGTGGACGTTAAATCTAGTTTATTTTGTACAGTAGCACAATGGATATCCATACAGCAGTGAATAACTTGTATCCTGTCACATTTGCTACAAATAGCCATGCAAAAACAGTGCAAAATTAAACGGGTGAGTGTGCGTGCGTGCATGCGTGCGTTGCTAACTTTGTAACGGCTTGAATAAACTCCAAAACAAATACATCAAATAACCTTATTTGGTATTTTGACTCTGAACGGAATATCTGATTCTTTCGCGTTTGTCCCTTTCACTGACTGCTGTTTATCTGCTGTCAGCGACAGGAGGAGAAGGAGAAGCAGACATGCATGTGGGAATGGTGGGTGGGGAGAGCCAGCTCATTTGCATTTAAAGGCACAGGCAACAAAACAGCTACAATGTAGTCTTACTTAAAAATTCACATATTTAGCATGATACAATAAATGATCTGATGGGCATTTTGTGCTGAAATTTTACAGACACCTGGAGACTTATCTTATATCTTGAAAAATGGGTAGAATAGGTGTGAAATGAGTAAACAGTGGCCATAAACGCCTATTGATAGTTTTCTCAATTCAAATGAGTTGAGGCTTGCACCCTGAAACAAAATTCACAAAAACAAAACTAGCAAAAAGAGTTAATGTTCTTTTCTCTTGACTCCACAGCCTTTATTTAAACTCAATGTTAGAAGTGGATCCAACTAAATTCATAGAAGCCCTCCAAAGCAACTGTCTAATAATGATGGAAGTGTTTGTGTTGTATTTTCTCTGTCTGCTTGTGAACTGCCTAGAGGCACCGTAGAGAGAAAGACTGCGCTTAATCGGCTGATTGTGTTTGACATATAAGCATGTATTGTTTTAAATAGACAAGAGGCGGTGATTAAGAAGTGATGAATGCTTTGTGGATGTGTATAAGTGCAGTCAGTGTCAGCGGTGATGAATGAAAATCAAGCTCAGACAGACACATGTCCTGCAGAAATGTACATATTGAGCTTTTGTAAATCCTTCTTGGCACTATTTGAGTTACCAAACACTGTATCTGAAAGCAAATACGAATAACCCCCCCCCCCCCCCACCCCCCCCCAAAAAAAAACTAGCTGAATACTGCTTTTAAAATACTGTTTTATGTTGTGGGTCTATACATTTCTTTTTATTTGTTTAGTTTTTTCTGAATTCTTTTCTTTTCTTTTTAATTTGTTTATGGCACAAGACTGTAAATGATTTTGTTTAGTGCTGCTTTTTGTTTTAAATTCATCCTTTTGGCTTTTGAATAAATGATTTTAGTTGTTTAGTTGGGTTTAGTGCTAAGTTTTTACTAATTAAGAGTGAATGTGTACGTATTGTGATATAAAAATAATACATGCAAGTAGTTAGTACTTACAATAAATTCATATGTTTTTACAGATTACATTTGTTTTATTGCCTTATCCATTAAAATGTTTTTATTATTATTATTATTAGTAGTAGTAGTAGTAGTAGTTTAACCAAATTTAACCATATACAGTATATATTAGTTTATACATACAAACACATTCATTAGTTTATTTTAATTTACTTCATTATTTTTTATTAATGAATTAACTTGTATTAAATGTATGTAAAAAATCTTATTTTACATTTATCTTAATTTTTATAGATTTCATTTTAAGCAAACATGTATTTCAAGCAGCAAATATTTTAGTTTTATAGTTAATTGTAATATATAATCTTTAATCTATAAATATTTTCTGTGTGCATATGAAAACCCTATTTATTTAAAACAAAATAGGTTTATTTAAATATTGCACTACAAAAGAGTCACTTTTAATAAACAAAATTTAAAGAAGCAATTTGAAAGGCCATGATGATTTTAGACAGTATCGCCAGGCTCTAAACTGATCTCCAGCAGAGACTAATTGTAGTCGCTTGTACTCTATTCCAAACTCCCTGAGCAAATCAAAGTTTCTTTATTAAAATTTGGAAAGGTCTGCCAAATGGAACATTACACAGTGGCAGAGCACCGACAAGCTCATTATTCCAGTTCTCAAAACACTTTCAACCAACACTCTCACATCTCCTAGTGCAATAAGAATACAGTGTGAAACACAGACTAGTATGTATTTTATACATATACATATAGTACCTGTGCAGCTGATCTGATACTGTTCTCCATCTCCGTTCATTATGCAGCAGTTCTGTCAGATAAAAGCAGAGCCGTAATGGAGGATAATGACTTGCTCACAGTCCCAACTGCCTGAGCTTTGAAACTGTGCGTCCCGAGTCCCTCGACTGCTGTGAACAGTGTTAGAAGCTGGAGATGGCGATGCAGGAGAATTAACCCTGAGATTGAAGCATGTCAGGGAGCAGACAGAGGCCGTTCCCTCAGGTGGTGTCAGTATGGCAGACCACTGAGAGACTGTGCTGTTGTGGCATTGAAAGCACACAGAGACAAAGTGTGAGTGCAGTGCAATTTGTTGCTTGTTGCCAGACCACCGGCTGCTGGCAACCTGTCACCTGTTATTATTCAGTAAATTCCCCCATGGCCTGAAGACATGCACATTTTATTGCTGTTTTTTTTTGGATATTGGAAAATAGTCTGTTAAATTTAAAGGGGTGGTTATGCCCAAAATGAAAACTTGCCTCAAGTGGTTACAAATCTGTTTGAGCTTTTCTTCTGTTGAACACAACAGAGTTATTTTTTTTAACATTCTTCAAAATATTTTCTAAGTCTGTTGAATTCCATAGTATGAAAAAATACTATGGTAGTCAATGTAGCTACTGTTTGTTTTTGTTTTATCTTTTAAACCGGTTTTATACAGTAATGGAAAAAGCTGGAGTTTTGGAAAAGTCATGGAAATTATATCTTTACTTTTAAATCTAATTTTATATTGAATTGCATTTAGTTCTATTGTTTGTTTTCAGTGGTTTTCTTCATTACTATTATTCTACTATTCTCTGTATAAATTATGCTTAAGGGTTGAGTTAAGCCCTACTCACTCTGTGAGATTTCAGCCACGATTTTGTCATCTCAGACAAATTTGGAAAATACTAAAATCCTAGGCTAAAATCTGAGATCTTTGATCGTTGGTTTGAAATGTTCAAAGACAGCCACTTGCCCGTTGCGATCAAAATTTTCCTCCGATGAAGTTCTGGCAATGTCAGAAGTTTCAAGCACTTTCCTGCAGTGTGACAACAGCTGCAATGAGCGTCAATCCAAGAACCAATAGGAGCTGATGGCGCAATCCGTGCAACAATTCAAATGATCGCAGGGTAATGTCAAAAGTTTTTTGTTTTTTGTATTATAAATGACATATTAAATAAGAAGACAATACAATATTATAATATGTATACATAGACATTACATGAAACGTTATGTCAGGAATATTTACCTGAAAGTCTTGGAAAAGTCATGGAATTTTAGAAGGAAAATTGTGTACGAACTGTTTGTGAAATTTTGTGTTCTGCAGGGAAAAAAAGAAACTAATAAAAAGCTTTGAAACAAGTGGAGGGTGATCAAATGATTTTCATAAGTTAATTATCATGTTTAGGTGAACTTTCCTTTTAAGAGCTGTAACCATTAAAGGTGTTTTTGTTTTATAAATAATAAAATAGCTCTGAAAATGTTGCTAATTTAGAGAGTGTAATTTTGTGGATTTTTTATTTTCCAGACAGAAGTCTGAATATACACAATGATGATCTAAAGATTATTTACATATCACATACACTACCATTCAAAAGTTTGGTCTGATTTAGAAAGAAAAGTCTTTGAGTATTATTGAAAGAAAGTTTGTATTGATCAAGTTTGCATTTATCACAATTACAAAAAAATGAAAATAAAACAATGCAAAATGTATCAATTATTCTTTTATATTGCAAATTGTATTTAGGTTTTCTTTTATTATTACACACATACAATTTTAAATGTTAATGAAAGCTAGTATTTCAATTTGACTTAAATGAGACGCACTCATACCATGTTGAAAATATCAGAAATTGCTGTAAAATAGTTTAGCAGTAGAATACATTCTTTGTGTGCAGCTATACCTAAAGGTGACCGTTACAGTGATGAAGTGCTAAATCTGTAATCGTTGCTGCACAGAATTAAACGATAGACCTCAGCTTGATCTCTGGCCCTTGAAGATAATCCTTGGTTTCTGAACAAGAGTCCTACGTGACCAAGAGTAGATTTCCGTCAAACGCACTAAAAGCCCCTTACAGAAGACTTGTGAGTGTATGTGTATGTGAGAGAAGTAAAGTGGCCTCTTGGCTTTGAAAGAGAAGAAAAAAAAGCTCAAAGGACACCTGTACCCTTCTGACTGAGCAAACCGAAGAGGATGGGACGAGTTCAGTCTCTGGGCTCTGATTGTAGTGTTGTTTATGAAGAGTCTTTGTAAAGGTGGACATAATTGAAGGTTTAAATTGCTTTGTGTTGGAGCCTTTCTTTTATTGGAGACATCATGTCTTTGAAGTGTCCTTTAGCTTTGCAGAGCATACTTTTAAAAATGGAGGAACATTTTTGAAAATTGGCATAAATGGGTGAGCGTGATCTTTGTATTTTCTCGATCAGTGTTTTTGTCTTGCTTTCCAGGAAAATGACTAGACATTCTTCTTTTTTTCTTTTTTTTTTTTTTTACAAGGCAAATGTACTTGAGAACTGAATTCAAAAAATTAAATTGTTATCATTTTTGACCAATGTTTTCAGTTTTAAAAACCTTATTCATTAGAATACACACACACACACACACACACGTGCGCGCGCAAGTTGATTCATTCTTGTTTGCATCATTCTGTAATCTTGATGCAAAATCACATACTTTAGCATTAAAAGAAAAAAAATTAATTATAACGCGATTAAAACCTTTGTAATGTTGAAAATTAAATGACATAGTATAAATTGATTTTGTAAAATATATTTTTTTTTTTACAAATATTTTATATAGAAATAAATGGTCTAGGATTTAGATATGAATATAGTTGAAAATATATGGTCTAAATCAGGGGTGCCCAAACTTTTTTTTTTTTTTTTTCATGAAGGGACAAAATGCAAACTTGATTGAGAGCTGTGGGCAGAATGTAAATATAGCAAACTGTTAGTGGTGTAACGGATCACAAATCTCACGGTTCAGATCACACTACGTTGTTTTGAGTTACGGATCGGACCATTTTTCGGATTAGCAATAAAGGGAGGAGACAAATGTCATTTGCTTTCCATTTATACAAAAATATTACTGCAAAAACCATTGGTTTTAACAAACAGAAGTTAGAACCTGTAAGTTTAATAAAAATAAAAATCAAGAAAGAATTAGCTGGAAAAAAAAGGAAAATATTCAATACTAAATATGATCTTTGCCACTGTTGCCGATAATGCTAAATATAGAAATCTAACATCTTGTACAACATATATTTATTTTCAACTAATGATTCAACAATTCACTCATACAACTTCATGTTTTATTATAGGTGTATCATTTTTGAAAACCTATTCAGTGACATAATTTTGATGGCTGTTTGTCGCCACCCATTGGTCACACAATGTAATTGCTACAACATTCACCAGTGTCAAGTTCCATTAAACTGTGATTTTAATCTTTACCATAATCCTCAGCATTTATATCTGAACTACAAACTGTATCCCAGTACTTCTGTGTTATTTAATTGTTTGTAACTAACTGAAAAATTGTAAAAACTGAATCTAGATCAAACACAGATGTGAATGCAGCGCTTCGAAGGATTAATAAACATGCAAATCATTATCATTTATTATTCATGTTGCGCAGGTTTGAATTGAGATCACGATCTTTTAATGTTTAAATGTGCAGCTTTGCATTGAACTCATTAATGCAGGCTAAACAAACAGTGACAGAAAACACCTTTAATTAATAACCTAAGAAAGCAATTAGGTAGGTCCCACCACAACTTTTCCCGTCATTATTATATTTTACAGGGAAGCCAAAATGCTTTCATATAGTACACGTGATTTGAATGACGCGGGAGGCGATCTCTCTTTAATTGTTATAAATGTTGGATTAACCTACAAATTCAAAAAAAGTTAATAATCCGCAGGTCACATGCGCTCCGAACTGTGGGTTGTGATCTGTATGGATCACGGATCAACTGTGATCCGTTACACCCCTACAAACTGTATTACGTTAAAGTTGCTATGGGTAATTTCCTTATTAATTTCATAACATTTAAAAAATTTTTTTTTGGGAAAATTAACAAACTTATTACAATAAAACCATAAATTCCATTTATAAAACAATGGAGTTCAATTGGTTCAATTCATTTAAAAAAAAATCTGATTCATTTACAACATTTAATTGAAACATTTAATTTTAGTTAGCCTTTTTTGTAGCTCATCAATAAAACAAACAAAAGGTTACGTTAAATTAGAAGTGAGAATCTCTGTTAAAGGTATTGCCCAACCCTTCTCCATCATTCTCCCTCTGATGGGCCAAATCAAAGGATACAAAGGGCCAACTTTGGCCTGTGGGCCATAGTTTGGGCATCTCTGGTCTAAACATTAAATACAAAAAAAGAAGAAGAAAAAAAGTCTAGGATTTAGATATGAATATAATTAAAGAGATATGGTACAAATATTAAGTATTACCCCCCCCCCCCAAAAACTAATATAATGCATTCATTTCATAGCAATACAAATTAGATCCGGTTGTCTCTGGTCAATTTTGACCACGAACAACAAAACTATAACTCCTAAATGAACAATACTACACGTTTAACACTTGTTTTTGCAATTATGTCTTAAGCAATTACTAAAATTACATTTAATTAATTTAGTCATTAATTCAAAGTAACAATGCAATGTGCTTTATTTAACACAGAAGTTAGCTACTGGCTAGTTTCCAACTTCTTTTCATTTGTAAAACAATAATAATAATAATAATAATAATAATAATAATAATAATAATAATAATAATAATAATAATAAAAATAATAATAATAATAATAACATAGTACAAATCCGGTCTACGAAAGAAAGCACAATCCTTCTGGCAGTAGACACATAGGAGAATGAGACAAGTTAGCAGCAGATAAATAGTAGTAGTATAAATAATAATCAACAACAATACTCAGCCATTAATAATATTGATTTCACACATCTCCTCACAATTATAGTTTCACCAGGGAAAAAATAAAAAAAAAGATTTTTGGTGTCTATTTGTAATGTTTTTATCCTCAGCAAAGCAGTGATGAACATTACATCTGTGAATCACACCCCGCTCATCAATAGTCTGTGCGTGTGAAAGCTGCCAGATGAGAATTGGCTCTCTCTAATCACGGCACTGCTTACAGCCTCTCAGTATCTAACAAGAAACACTCAATATCTTCCCAGGACTGGACTCCACGCTCTCCTCAAAAAGCCTCTTTCCACTCACAGCATCGTCGTCTTGTTCATGTTCAGTGGAGTGTGTGAAAGCAGAGCGGCGTAACCGTGTGTGAAGACCTGTACCGTGTGGAAGAAACTTGTATGATTTACCACTTGAGTCGCTGATATGTGTCAACTGTTGCAATCAGGAGAGTTGGAGAGTTCGGCCTGTCAAAACTTGAAGCGGCACTTAAAGGGTAGAAGATTAGTTATTGTTTTGCTTATTTTTTTGTCATGGATGAGGACCGTTTTCCTTCATTTATGTTTGTCATTTTTGAGCACACTGGTGTTTGGGTTTTCTTCTAAAAAATACCTGTAGAGTCTTGGATAGATTGTATGAAGAAGAGTGGTGGATTATTATCAGTGTAGGGGATAATGCATTACAAGTAACAAGAGTTATGTAATAATATTACTTTTCAAAGTATCAAGTTATGTAACGCATTAAAAAAATTAAGTAATAATATTTGAGATACATTTTAGATTAATTAATACACTTTTAAAATAGTTTGCCAAATTAAAATGAGTGTAATCACTTTGAATCACACACTCAATACTTAATGAGAATTTCTGTGATGGAAGTATTCTCATGTTCTCAGGTAACTCAAGGAAACAGTAATGCAAAAGTAACTCAAAATTAACATAACGCTAAGTAACATAACTAGTTACTTTTTGGGGAGTATCTCACTAATGTAATGCATTACTTTCAAAAGTAACTTTCCCCAACACTGATTATTATAGTCGACAGCTCAAAAGTTATATATAAAATATTTTAGGGATAGAGATGAAAAGGGGATTTCAAGCATGATTGATCAACCAATTGTTAGAATCTTGTTTCATTTTTTATTTTTTTTCCTAAGCAAAAAAACAATGACCCTCATACATTTTTATTGTGATTTTACAGAAGAAACCCTACAAATATTGTTCAGTTTAACAACTGTTCATATACCATAAAATCTTATAAAGACTTTTTAAAACAAAATCATTGTGTAAATAAAGTGAAAAGTAAAGTAAATAAATATGAAATAATTAATTGTCATTTAAAATGTTTATTCAGTATCCGTCATACTGGTTTTGTCCATTCTGTTTTCAATTAGTTCAAATTATTAAAATGTCATTGAAAATATACAATTTAGTGTGATAACTAATAATTTTTTTACATTTTAATAAGTACAGGTCAGAATGTGTTTGTTGTTTTGTTTTTACATAAGTGTATATGTTATGCTGATTGACGATGGAACATTATTTTACCCATATTTTGGCATTTTATAATTTTAAAAGTTATTTGAAACATAAAAGAAAACATAGACTTTCTGTAAAATAACTATATATATATAAAATAAAATACATTAGTAGAACCTAAAATTGGACTCCTCTTATGTTTAGCAAGACATAAAATACAATAAAAACTCAAGTAACAAAAAAAAAACTCAATAAATTAAAATGCATTGCAGTCTCCAGTGCAAACAGATTCCTAAGAAAATATGTTAATACACTAATTTGGAGCTTAAGAAACATCTTTTTCTGTTTTTCAGAAGACTGTGAGGAAGAGTGAGTTGAGAGAGTATTTTAAAAAGAAAGCTTCACCTTTGATCAGTTTAATGCATTCTTGCTAAATGTAGTTTGTAAAACTAATGTAAAACATTTTCAAAATTGTAGCATTGAGAGAAAGACAAAAAAACATTGGTTTTGAAGTCACATTTTAGATTTATTCAGAAATGCGCTTTGGTTGCCATAAATTAAATGAAAAGTTTATAAATGTTTATGTTGATAAACATGCATTTTATTACTCCTCAGTGCGATTGAATGGTATGTAGAACAGGAAAAATGAATAAAGAATAAAAATTTAAGCATAAAATCAACAGAAAATACAGTTGCATTGATCATGCGTCATTGCCTTGATATATTATTTGCTAAGATCACTTTTATTTTTTGATTTATACAAGTAAATAGAAGTTGAAAAGACATTTGCAATGATATACACTGATACCAAAGTCCATCCAGACACATTCACCAAAACATTATTCTCCCCAGTGTTTACAGTTTGTAAATGTGTGTTCACTTTCCTTGGGATGACAAAATTCATTCATTCAGTCATTCATTCTTATTTTTTTTTGGCTTAGTCCCTTTATTAATCTGGGGTCACCACAGCGGAATGAACCGCCAACTTATCCGGCATATATTTTACACAGCGGATGCCCTTCCCGCTGCAACCCATCACTGGGAAACATCCATACACACTCATTCACACACATACACTACGGACAATTTAGCCTACCCAATTCACCTATAGCACATGTCTTTGAACTTGTGGGGGAAACCGGAGCACCCGGAGGAAACCCACGCGAACATGGGGAGAACATACAAACTCCACACACAAATGCCAACTGACCCACCCGAGGCTCGAACCAGTGACATTCTGAGGCGATTGTGCTACCCACTGCGCCACCGCGTCACCCGGATGACAAAATTAACACAAATATAATACCAGTGGTGAAAAAACAGCAAGAAAGCATCTAACAGGGTATCCGCGAGGTCTTAAAAATTATTAATGTCTTAAATTTCCAAAAACTAATTTTAGGCCTTAAAGTCTTAAATTCACTGAAATGTTGTCTTGTAGGTATTAAATCATTTTAAACAAGTCTTAATTTTCCTTTATGTAAAGCTACCCAATTGATCCAACACAGATCCAATCACCAACAATACAACAGACTCAACAGAACGTTTAACATAAAAGTTATAAGTTTATAACAGTCTGTTGTGCATACATTCAGTTTTAAAGTTTTTTTTTTATGTTGAAAAGCTATGTTGAAAAAAAATGTAGGCATACAACTAGTGTCTGCTTGTTTTGACATGTTGTTTAAAATATGAGGCTAAGAAATGACTAATTAGAATTAGTTTTTTGATCTTTGTTCTTCATCTGGGTGATTTAAAAATAAATAAATAAATAAATAAAAAAATAAAATATATATGTATGTGTGTATATATATATATA
>CAIGQW010055024.1:10624061-10654111 GCA_903798125.1 Danio choprae | reverse complement strand
GCCCCATATATATATATATATATATATTCATTTTTTTTATAAATAAATGCATTTGTAAAAATCCTAGTGAAAATCGGTTTCAAACTCACAATAAAGAGATTTTTGTGAAAACTTAATGTCAAAATTGAAGTGTCCAAATACATTTTGGGTCACTGTGGTTTGCATTATTTCATGAACACAGGTTTTCTCTGTGTTTATACCAGCAAAATGGCATATTCAGCTTCACAGAGCAACAATCAGCTAGTATTTGTGATAATGCGGAGATGTGTTGCTCCATATTTTGTGTATACCCCTGGTAATGTGAAAGACATGCACAAACAAAGGTGCTGTAAGGAGTTCTCTGTGATACAGTTTCATAATGAAGTAGGAGCTATTTTTGTTGGGCTGTGCAAGTTATGTGTTTTATCTAGGTGTGAAAAGTACACCGTTGCCCTTTGGTTTTCTGAGTCTCTCAATAGGCAGAAGCAAGATATAGTGCCTTTATTTCTCTCTCTCTTTCTCTCTCTCACTCACATTCACTATGACACATTTAGACACTTACATGCCCTACAGGAAAGGTTGTTTCATTCATTATTTCAAGTTTGTTTTTCTCTATGTATACTTCTGCCTTTTGCAGAGTGCGTTTTTGCAGCAAGTTGGCAGATGCTAAAAAGGGAAATGACATTTACACAGCTCTCCACCATCGATTACACTGTCTTTACCGAACCCTTTTGTAGATTCCACATAATAAGCATCTTGTATATTAGTAATCAGCTCATGGCCTTTGTAAAAATTCAGGAAAATTATGTTTCACAACATGAATCAGAATCACGTTTATTGCTAAGCACTGTACATGTATGAGGAAATGTCTTGGTTAATTGGTCAACAGAAAAACAAGAATGAATAGTAGAGTAATGAGATTAAATATCTAAAAGTAAGGCAGGTTTAAATATGTACAATAAGAGCAAGAAATAAATTTAGGAATATAAATACAAAATAAACATTAAATGTGTAGAGTTGGGGAAGTGAAAATTTTTGCATTTAAAAAGTCTTGGTTATGTATGTAACCCACATTCCCCAAATAGGGAACGGAGACGTGCGTCTGTAAACAGACTACGAGAGATCACTAGACAACGAATCACTCTGAAGAGAAAGAAAAAGCCAATAAATGCCAAATGAGTTGGCAGAGCTCGGGTCTGCAGGTGCGACTGATTAGTCATTAGTGGAGTATATCAGTGGCATCCGCGGAGCGAGCCTCAGATTTTTGCAGGCTGAAGACCGAACACTCAGCTAATGGCTGGAGACTCAGCTACTGTGGCAGTGGAGACACACGTCTCCATTCCCTATTCGGGGAATGTGGGTTACGTACATAACCAGGACGTTCCCCTTCATATGGGCCCAACCTTCCAACATCCCCTGGGCCCTTTAATTACCATTACATGGGAATAATTTGAAAATTCAGATTGGGGGTTGTAATGTGCTTTTACCTAGCTAATATAGACTAGGGATTTTAGAATACGACAGTACGTTGGGAAAGTGTGCCAGTCCCCGAAGGGGGAGGATGCCGCAGAGGCCACTTGCTACCCAAGAGGGTAGACCTGATGGCAATAAGAACATATGGACTAACCCTATGGAGGGGGAGTGCTACAAATGATAAGCTAGTTAGCGGGTAGGGAAGACACAGGTCCGCCTGGTCAGGGGGAACACTCCGTGGCTGAAATAAGCATATGGGATCACCATAGGGGACCGCGCATAGCTGGCACCGAACCTCAGCATGTGGGTAGACCAAAAATGGGCATACCAGACATCACACTGAGCCAGGTACCCGGCTCTTCCACTGAATTGGGTGCTGGGGGCCTTGGAGGAATTCTCTAGGGTTCGCCAGGCGGGAAACTTACTAGCAGAATGAAAAAGGCGCATGTATCTCCATGTTAGGGAGCATGGCGCAGCAAGCGTTGTTGACACAGAGCTTAATTTCCTCCCGATAGATCTGGGTTACCCAATAATCAGGAGGAAACCGGCTCCACTCGAACATTTATAAAATCTTGCAAATGTGTTAGATATCGCCCTGCCTGCAGCTGTGCAGATATCTGAAGAGAGGCGCCGCGTGCTAACGCCCAGGCGACACTTCTAGTAGAGTGTGCTCTCACGTTGGGGGGATGCCTCCTCCAAAGGCAGCGCTTGCAGGTTCACCTGATATCGAAATGGGGTGGTAGGAACCTTGGGCACCGCCGCAGTGTAGGCTCTGGCCGTGAGAGACTCAGACATCCTACACGCTTTGGACGGGAGTTCCAGGTGGAGGCGCCTTGCTGGCAAAGATTGACCGCAATAGTGGGGTCCACCTGAGGAATCGCCTCATACCCCCTGGCTGCTCCACCATCGAGGGTGGTGAGAGCGGGAGCGCACGAGGTCCGGGCAGAAAAAGGTGCCCTCCATGCCTGCGTGAGCTCACTGTATACCTCCGGGAAGAAAGGGACGGGGGGCTTGGAAGTCTTCGCCGCCTTCTTGGCCCCCACGTAACACCCATCTAAGCGGTCCGACCACGGAGCTGGGGGACAAGCAATCTCCAGTCCTACAGAAGAAGCAGCCCGGAATAACACGGCTAACATGTCCGATTCCAAATCCAGAGCCTTGCTGACAAACCCGGAGGGTGGCAGAGGGTCTGGATCATCATCTGAGCATGTTAACCCGCCCTCCGATGCAGCAATGGACATCTGGTCCACGGTATCATCTAATGAGAGCGCAGCAAACCAGGAGGATAAACCGGCGCCCTCACTCGAACCTTGGACAGAGAGCACTGACGAAGAGTGAAGGGTCCGCGGGCCCGATGGATTAGCCCCCACTTTGATCCTCAGATCCTGAAGCAAAGAATCTGAGGCTCGCTCCACGGACACACTGATATACTCCACTAATGACTAATCAGTTGCACCTGCGGAGCCGAGCTCTGCCAACTCATTTGGCATTCATTGGCCCTTTTCCTTTCTCTTTAATCCAATAGTGTTTACAAAAGCAACTATATAAAATACATTTGCTGAAGTAACCATACCAATTCTACTGCTCTTTTTTTCAGTTGTGTTTTGTTGGTACCCAATAATCACATCTGGCTTTATGATGTAAATCTTAAAATGTTTTAGTTTATTAATCATGCATTATGAAACATTTTGCAATCATAAAATTTTAATATTCCAAAAAGAACCATTAGAAAAGGCCTACAGTATGCTCTAAGTACTATATAGGTGCATTTTTAGAAATGCCTGTAAGCCTTTATAATTTGCTAACATGACTTGACACTATAAAATCTGTCTTTTCCAGGTCAATCATAGTTTTTTGTCTAACCATCTATGCATGTAAAACTTTTTTATTTAAGGAACTTTTTTCTATTTCTGCAACATCAATACTGGAACAACAGCATAAACTACTATGACAATGATGAACTATGGTACTGATTATGTTCTTTATTGTGGATTCTAATCTGTTTCTAATCTGAGTTTGAACACCATTTTGCCTGACATTTATAGTCATAAGCTGAAAATAAAATAACTACCAAACAAATAGTTTATATGTGAAATTTGTGACCTGTGAACTCTGAAATTTGAGTCTCTCAGTTATATTTTTATTAATGTTAATATTTGTTGGGAGTGCAGTGGACTATTCTGTACTTTTGAATGGCTCTGGTATTTAAATGTTTGTCGCGTAGCATCTGGAGCGGACAGTTAAATTGCCTGTTGCTGGAATAGAGTTACGTTGTGTGTGTGAATTAAGGATGAGCATTTTTATAGCTTTTATTTGTCTAGTTTAGTGTTGCTTTCTTTATGTAATTGATTTATTGATCATTTTCTTGTATAATACATTAATAAAGTTTAATACATACAACTTAACACTAATCTATGTTTAAAAATGTTTTTTAAAGTGTTTTTCATTGTTTCACGTTATACTTTGGGGATGTTGAGTGTTCGATTCTGTTTGGCTGAGGAACATTCTGAGGTGTGCAATTATTTTCAGATACTGAAAACACACAGCTAAAGAAGTTCCAGGCAGAATTTGGCCACATTACAAATGTTTCAAATCACTACGCTGAACGATTTCAGTTATTTCACAGGCTAAAGAATATAATAGTTTCAAAACAGATTGTTATTGCCACTCTGCTTCAACTCATTACCGTGTATCCACCTCAGGTGTGCATTATTTTCTAATAATTCAGTGGCCTGTCAACTTATATTTCTTACTTAGCTATTGCATTAATGCAAATGTGTCTGGTTTTTAAGTTTAATGAGAATGCAGGCTACACATTCATCAACCACAACATCTCCCTCACCTCTAAAACACGAAATTGACATTGCTCCTCCAACCATTCACTACAACGGTCCCATAATACACTAGCACAAGAGTAAGTGAAACGGACGGCAGTACGAATTTGCTCTGTGACTCCGTATCTACAGCATTCCCTTCCCACCTTTCCGATCCGTCTGTGAGCTGAAAAATTCATGAGGGTATCCACACCATGTCCATGAAATATTCAGAGCCTTGTATTGTTCACTGATTTTTTTTTTTCTCTTCCCCCTGTTCCATCCTAACCACCCAGTGCAGGAATAACCAGGTGAGCTTTTCACAATGCTTTCCCTGCATGCTAATAAATGCTCTGGAATGAAGTTCGTATTCTCCCTTGTCTTAAGTAGCTAGTAGAGTTCTATCCATAATCCCCTGTGTAAAAGCATAACATTTCCCCATCAGGGTTGGCTGGTAATAATAAACTATAGGAAGCGAGATGCATGCATATCTGTCTTGCTGCAGTCACTTTCATAGCGCGAGTGTGTGTTTCCGCTCATGCCTGGAGGTCCAGATTAACTCTAATCTGTGCAGTGTGAAAACCTTCTAAAATGGAATGCTATTGATGTCATTATTCTGTTGAAATCATGTCTCAAAGCTTCTATAATGCGGTGGAAACATGCTCAATACTCCCAGACATCCCGTCTCAGATGCATATTCAAGTGAGGAGGTCAGCATTCTGAAGCTATTATTACTACACTGGCCTTTATTAACCCCCCAATCTGAACCGTGGGGCGCTGGAGACTCATCATTGTCCATTTCAGCAGCTCGTTTTCGCCCTGTTTGCCTCACCCCGACTCACCCGGAGTTGTCAAGGAGATCATAAGCATTAATTGTTGAGGACAGTTTTAATCACACAGTGAGGTCATTATGTAGCAGTGGTCGCTGCAGGAGAACACAGTTTGAACTGAAAGTGACCACAAAAAGCCATTAGCAGCCTCCTCGCAGGCAAGGTCGTGCTTTTTTCTTCTTCTTCTAATTATATGAAAGTCCAGTGGGGTCATTTTTGTTCAACGTCTTCCTGGTATTTAAAATAGAAGATATCACATTACAAGTGTCTGCGAAATGCCTTGATGATTGGAGTTTGTTTTGAAACTGTGCTCAGCACATTTCTGATTGAAATGAGAAGTCAGCGGCAGAAATATTGAAAACTTGTCATGTTTTATAACTCAGCAAATCTTCATTTGACAGCTGGTGGCAGCCCACATATGCTATATAAAATGTTTTAATTTGTTTTGGAGGTCTCCTTTGGTACATTAACATATATCTAAGGTACAAAAGGAAGTAATTTCTCCTAAGTCATTTGAAGTTACTTTGCAATACTCTGTTTCAAGAACAAATTTAACCAAAAAATGAAGCACTGAATCAAGCCATGCGTTAGGTTTTTCTTAAAAATTTTAAAGTTAATAATGGAGTAGGTTTCTTGTCATAAGTTCTCTGTAAGACTATACTGTAAATCTGGATAATGTGGTATTCAAATGAACATTGAGACCTCAATACTATACATCACAGTGACAATAACAATCAATGTTCGAATATTAAAGTGTATAACGGAATATAAAATGAACACTAAATGTCGTAATCAGCAAGTTACTGTTCTGTCTTCTCTGGTTAGCATACAGATAATGATGGATTAAAATGAAACGAACTGTTTTCGAAACAAAAAGTTGTCTGTTGTACACTGACAACAGGAACAAACTCCGAACACACACTGAGTCAGTTACCAATAGTTACAGGCATGCTCTCAGTAGCGCTAAGCATCATAGGAATTCTGTTCTTCAAGCGGAACAGCATATATAAATGTAAAAGTATTTATTTTACATTATGACTATAAAACAACAAATTAAACATTAATTAATCATTCTTTTTGTCATACATCAATTTAAGTCACAACAGTTACAACACTGGAAAACAAATAAAATTGCAGAATGGTGCATAATGGGAACACATGTATCAGGAAGTTAATTGGATTTTACTTAATTGTAATTTCAAAAGTTCACACTTAGCTGATGATTGAATATAAAAAGCGAGTTTGGCATGCTGGCAAGAGGGGAGTTTGAGCTCAGGTAGGTCTCGAGAACGCCCCCGCTTGTTAATGGTGAATGCAAATTATTAATACTTATGGAGAGAAATGTTGCTGATTGATAGCTCGTCTATGATGTCGATTTGGTTTGGTCAATTTACTTACGTTACATGTTTTTGGCTTGTGGGAGGAAACCAGAGAACCCGGGGAAAACCCACGCGAACACAGGGAGAACATGTAAACTCCACACAGGATTGTCACTTGGCCAGGTAAGATTTGAACCAGTGACATCCTTGCTGTGAGGCGACGGTGCTAACCACTGGGCCTCCGTGCCACCCTGTCAAGGAAAGGGGAGTAGTAGGGGTGGAAGGGGGGATTCTTTGGGACGAAGATGGCTAAGGTGAGATACTCTGGTTATTTATAGCGATTTAGGAATCATCTGATTGGTGGATCATGCATTAGCTAAAGCGGGACCAGCTGCGGTCAATCATAAGCACGTGCTCCTCTCGAAATTAGTTTATGAATAAACTTCACAATGTGATAATGTTGAGTAATGTTTTTTGAGTAATGTTGAGCTCAAGTGCATCAAATGAAAAGCTTATGAAAAGCATCTTGAAGGGGGCGGGGCATGTCAGGTACTAGAGATCATTTGATTGGTTATGATTTGATGAGAAACTGAAGTTTGAGGTGACAAATAAAACTGTTGATCCATTTAGGCGGAAGTGACAAACGACAAGCTTTACATGTTTTACATATCAGTTTTATATCTACTAAACGTGAATTTTGTCTCTGTTTCGGAGCACACTGGTTTATAGATATCTTAAAAACAAACAATACTGATACTAACATCTAAAAAACTTTATTTTAGTTTCATGGGACCTTTAAGTTCAAACTTTAATTTCCAGAATTGAAGAGTAAAAATGAATGACTTTGTAATTTAATAATAAAAAATTAGAATAATTAAAAAAGTCATTAAATTTCTTTACTAATGAAATGTTAATGATCAAAAAAAATATAGAAATATAATAGTATAGAAAAAAATTGTTTAGTAATGATTTGATTTCAAAAGCATAGACATTAAACCATTTCTTATGTTGTCATTTCTTGTAATATTTAAATCTATATTTAATCTCAGAATGATCACAAAGTAAAAAAAGATGCTGAAATCTGATTTTGTGGTGGCTGTGCTTTAAAATGAATTATCTTAATCCTAGTGATAAAGGCTTTTGAAAATCTGACAGTAATCAGTGTTGAGTGTAATGTCAGCCTTGCCTGGATTTAAAAAAAATCTGAAAATGATTAACACTTGAAAACACGCATTAGAAACTTTTAAAAGCTATCATATGTATTCAGTTATATTTAACAGGGTAATTGAAATACTTACACTACAAATTCAATTTAAAGTAGGGTAGCGTTTAACCTGTGACCTTTTACATTTTCAAAGTAAGGGCAACTGTTCAATAGACACTCACTGCTGCAAATAGCCTTCCCATTGAAAGCATATGCTGCCTTCAGGGGGGAAAATGCTTTGGTGGACACAGGGCTGTATATTTTAATAGTGTAGCGTGTAATATGGGATACTATATACTAGTATTTAGTACAAGCGATCATACTAAAAGCCACAAAGCTTAAATTTTTAAATGACTATCTCTTCCTTTGGAAAGCCCACCATGACTTTGCAAGCACTCCCGTCAATGATCTTCAGAAGTGCCTCTTTTGAACTATTGCTCTTGAAGACAAGTATTTTTTACATGATCCTTTTTAATTGATTCCATGCTTCTATCCTGCCTCAGCAATTAGGTAATTTAAGCTGTTTAATGGGCTGATCTCATTTAGTTGATTGATATTGTGACCGGAAACCACAGCTCCTGAGGGGTCTGCATGCTGTATAGGCACACCTTACAATTAAACATGCTTATGAATACACACTGGAAACAATAACCATTAACATAGCCTATTACCGAGACAATCATCTTTTTTTTCTTCTTTTTTTTGTCAGAATAATCTAAATATGTAGTAATTAATACTAGAACTATGGTCATGATTTGTTTAAAGAATGAGAGTGGTTTTAACTAGATTGGGGTGTGATTAAAATGATCATATTTATAAGGGCTTGTAAAGAGATGCTTGGAAAAATTGTTACTGCGTGTCTGTATCATAAAAAACGTTATATTTTATGCTCTGGAAACTTTGAGGAAGTTAAATGTTTGGTTTTTGATGATGAGAATGTGGAACCATTTTTGAGGCAAAGGAATTATGTATTCAAGTCATAGATTCTCATTGTTTTGAATGGTGGTATTAAAAGCATAGTTCATTAAAAAATGAAAAGTGCTATTATTTATTCAGACTACTCTTGTTCTAAACCAACATGAGTTTCTTTTTTTTCTGTCTAACGGAAAAAGAAGAGATTTTGTAAATTTTTGGAAACCAGTAGCCATTAACATCCACAGTACATGAAAGTCAGTGCCTGCCGGTTTCCAACATTCGTCAAAGTATCTTCTATTGTGTTCAACTGAAAAAATAACCTTGCTTGTTTGGAACCATTTGAGAGTGAGAAAAGGGTGAATAAACCTTTTTAATTAGCGTCTTCATGCTGCAAGAATATCCAAGTTATTGTGGAAATGAATGAGTTTATTGTTGTCTCACAAAAGGTTAGATGAAATCTCAAGGGTTTGGTTGGATTCTTCACGGAGAAGGGTTTAATTATGGCTTAACCCCCACATTAATATCTCCTTGAATTGAAATATTGAATTTCCATGCTGAATAGAGGTTTTTCTATTGTCTGTGTGCAGTTCTATTGAAATGTAGCGGAATATGTTCAGCAAGTTGAAGTTTTGCTAATTGTTTTAAAACTATATTGAGAATTGGACAGTGAAATGATGAATTATCAGCATAAGAGACCCACGGTGAATAAGGTTTAACCCTAAATTAATTAGAAAAGTGAAACAATATAGATTAATTGGCATGATTTGGACCCAAAATGAAAAGCAATTCCAATTTAGTTATATTATATTCATTTTCTGTTGTCGTTAGAAGGGCCACTATTATAATATGGTGTTTTTACATAAGATGGTCCTCATAGATATTCTTTACAAATTCATCAGTGATGCTTCACAGAACCAACTTAAAGTTAAAACAACATTGTGGTGGTTAATATAGTATAATATATTTTTTGCTTCTTTAATGATGAGGCAGAGTTCATCCTCTTAAGAGATTTAACCTTTGCTTGACATTGTCTTTTATTTTTTGAATATTTTGTCTGTATTTCACCGTCTCTGGCTCAGTATGTTTTCTGGCACATGAATAGACCTGCCATTAGCTGCAGGAGTTCAGGTCTGCTAGTGTTGGCAGGTTCCCTTCCATCTGAACTCACACAGAGGACAAACTGGACATCTACAGCTTCAGTTCACATAGACTTCAAGCGCAGGTTCTGAGAATTAATTAAATGAATCACAGTGGGGTATTGTGTATTGTTCAAATATACTTTAGCACTCATTTCAGACCTGTTCAGACTACACATTTTTACCTGTTTATTGTATTATTACTATTATTATAGAATTATTTTAGTTTGTTTTTATATAACTTAAAAGATTTTACAAATTTAAATAGATTGAACATAAAACAATTAAGTTGCCCCCAAAAATACCTTAAGAATTGTGTTGTTTCAACTATTTTTAAACAAGCAGTTTAAACAAGCAGCAAAAGTCATTTTTTGACTGTGTGTCAGTTTTATGCTATATTTGTCTAGATCAGGGGTGCACAAACTCGGTCCTGAAGTGCCGGTGTCCTGCAGATTTTAGCTGTAACTTGCCTCAACACACCTGCGAGGAGGTTTCTAGAAAGCCTAGTAAGAGCTTGATTGGCTAGTCCAGGTGTGTCTGATTGGGGTTACAACTCAACTTTGCCGGACATCGGCCCTCCAGGACAGAGTTTGGGCACCCCTAGTCTAGATAAATCTTGACTTTTGACTTGTCCAAATATGCTAGATGGTATTTCCTCTTTAGATTAGACTGAAAGAGCACACCGGACACTCTTGTCTCAAAAAAACCCCAAACAAACAAAATAAACCCCAGCAAACTCGTGATTAAACAACAAACAATTTAGAGAAAAAAATGTCTTATAAATCTCAATTTCTGCTGTGACATTCAGATTGTTGGGCCGGAATTTGGTGAAAACAGTATGAAAACATCCATCCTGCCATGCACTGTTCTGGCTAGTGGTGGTTTAATGTGTGAGGGAGATTTTCCTGGCACCTCTTTAGTAACGGTTAAACTCCGAAGACTAACAGAGTATTATTGCTGGCAATGATACCTTTTTTAACCACATTGTACCATGTTGTGATGGCTAAGCAGAATCACCTCAAACCGATTGTGACAATGGTTCACTATGCTCAAACCGGCCTCCATAGTCACCAGATGCAATCCAATAATGGACATTTGGGATTTAGCAGAACTGGAACTATGTGATTCAGTGATGTCAACATAAACCAGAATCTCAGAGAAATGCTTGCAGTACCTTGTTGAATCGAAGATATGAAGAATTAAATATGTTTAAAAGGCAAAAACAGAGTTCAAACAGGTACTAGCAAGATTTAACTTCCTATATGTGTATGTAATATGTGTATACAGAAACATTGGCTTTGATTTGTGTCAATGTGACTAATGTTTATAATGTACAATGAAACCTCCTGCAAAAATGTGTTTTTACACAGTGTACTAATGAATTATAGATTATAGTGCAGCTATTATTGTTTGCTCAGGTGTTATGATCCATAAACTTCCCTTAAAAATGGTTTGGCATTCAAAAAAAATGTTTTCTCAGTTCCCTCCCTTTCTCCTTCACTGAGTAGGTGGATTACAAATCACAAAAGTGTTTTGAATTATGATCTTCCTGCATATTTCATGGTGCATCATTTCTGTAAATAAGCTCTCTCAGCGGTCTTTATCTTCTAAATGGGACTTGAACTGTTTTTTTTGCACGTTGTCACCACTGTGCAACGATTATCTGTCCGGTTCAGTTCAGGATCTAACAGATAACATTGTTTTGCATATCTGCTTATACCCCATTCATATTTTTCTCCGGCACAATGTAAATGTCCTAGTATGTCAAGGGGACAGAATGAAAATGAAAATCTTGCTGTTAATAATGAAAGAGAGCCTAATCCCTTTTCTCACTTCAGCATCTGTGTTCATTTGCACAAGGTTTTTTTTTTCTATAGCACCCTGCTGTTTTTCTCCTCCAGCTCTGATAAATCAACGCATTGACAGAGACGCATCTTGGCTTGTCACATGCTTATTTTCTAATCATTGAATGCAGTAAGTGATTTTCTCTGGCTGCTCCTGTGAGATCTGGTCCCGTGACTTGTTTCATTATTCTGTTATGTTATTGGTGTGATGTTCTCTCAGAGGTATTGCAGGTACGCCATTGAATGAGGATAAACAATACCTCTGTTGTTCACCAGCCAAAAGTGTGCTAGCTTAGAGATTAGACATCCTTGTGCCTGCATCACTGCCTTGTACAAGTTGTGCTATGCAGAGTTTGAAGAATTACAGTGTAATGTTTTGATATTTTATACATTTCAGGCCTGACTGTGCTGCAGGCCTCTAGAATGCCAGTTGCCATGGTTACTGTTGCCCGTGGAAGTTGGATGATTGTTGCTGCGGCAGCATGACTGTAAACGTCCTCAATGCGTGAACATATAGCTTATCAAATGGATGAGAGTTCATTTGGCAGCTTTTGTGGATTCAAGGTATCAGTGGTGGACTTATACTTACAGTATATGAATATATTCTATATATTGTAAAAGTTGAATATGTTTGTTTGTGCGTGTGCGTGTGCGTTTGTGTGTATGTATGCATGTCTGTATGTATGTATGTATATATGTATATGTGAGTTTGTTTATGTATGTATATGTAGTAACACTTTGGGATAACATGCATTCAACTGATGAAAAAAAGAAAAAATTCTGACAGGTTGATCAGACCATGGCAGGAAGTAGAGAGCTCTTGCATCACTCTGAAGGGATTTATTTTGTGGTAGCAACTGTCTGGACAGTTGCATTATTATGCTTATTACACAGCTACTTGCCATGCAGGTAAATAATTTGACAGTATATACCGTGCATCCGGAAAGTATTCATAGCGCTTCACTTTTTCCACATTTGTTTATGTTACAGCCTTATTCCAAAATAGATTAAATTCTTTTATAACGTATAAACACAATACCCCATAATGACAATGTGAAAAAAGTTTTTTTTTAAATTGTTGCAAATTTATTAAAAACAAAAAACCTGAAAATCACATGTACATAAGTATTCACAGCCTTTGCCATGAAGCTCTAAATTAAGCATTACATTCTGTTTCTACTGATCATTCTTGAGATGTTTTTGCAGCTTAATTGGAGTTCCCCTGTGGTAAATTCAGTTGATCGGACATGATTTGAAAAGGCATACACTTTTCTATATAAAGTCCCAGGGTTGACAGTGCATGTCAAAACATAAACCAAGCATGAAGACAAAGGAATTGTCTGTAGACCTCCAAGACAGGATTGTCTCGAGGCACAAGGCTGGGAAAGGTTACAGAAAAATTTCTGCTGCTCTGAAAGTTCCAAAAAGCACAGTGGCCTCCATCATCTGTAAGTGGAAGATGTTTAACAACCAGGACTCTTCCTAGAGCTGGTCAGCCATCTAAGCTGAGTGATTGGGGGAGAAGGACCTTAGTCAGGGAGGTGATCAACAACCCGATGGTCACTCTGTCTGAGCTCCAGTGTTCTTCTGTGGAGAGAGAAGAACCTTACAGAAGGACAACCATCTGTGCAGCAATCCACCAATCAGACCTGTATGGTAGAGTGACCAGACGGAAGCCACTCCTTAGAAAAGGGCACATGGCAGCCTGCCTAGAATTTGCCAAAAGGCATCTGAAGGACTTTCAGACCATAAGAAACAAAATTCTCTGGTCTGATGAGACTAAATTTGAACTCTTTGGAGTGAATGCCAGGCATTACATTTCATCACCAGGCTAATACCATCCCTACAGTGAAGCATGGTGGTGGCAGCATCATGCTGTGGGGATGTTTTTCAGCAGCAGGTACTGGAAGACTAGTCAGGATAGAGGGAAAGATGAATGCAGCAATGTACAGAGACATCCTGAATGACAACCTGCTTCAGAGTGCTCTTGACCTCTGACTGGGGCGACGGTTCATCTTCCAGCAGGACAATGACTCAAAGCACACCACTAAAAAATCAATGGAGTGGCTTCACAACAACTCGGTGAATGTCCTTGAGTGGCCCAGCCAGAGCCCACACATAAATCCTATTGAACATCTCTGGAGAGATCTGAAAATGGCTGTACACCATCACTTCCCATCCAACCTGATAGAGCTTAAGAGGTACTGTAAAGAGGAATGAGCAAAAATTCCCAAAGACAGGTGTGCCAAGCTTGTGGCATCATATTCAAAAGACTTGAGGCTGTAATTGCTGCCAAAGCTGCATCAACAAAGTATTGGACAAAGGCTGTGAATACTTATGTACATGAGATTTTTCAGGTTTTTTCTTTTTCTTTTTTCTTCATTGTCTTTTTTCACATTGTCATTATGGGGTATTGTGTGTAGAATTTTAAGGAAATAAATGAATCAAATCCATTTTAAGGCTGTAACATAAAACAATGTGGAAAAAGTGAAGTGCTATGAATACTTCACTGTAAGTTCAAATATAGCTCAAAACTAAAAAATAAAATAAAATTGAATGTCACTGTAGCCCCTATTCACACACACAGTCTCATGGCAATTCATAGCCATTTTACAGTTTGCTGAATTAGAGGCTAATTCACATGAATTCATACATTTATCATGACTGGTTCATGCTTACTTTCATGCTAACAAATCACAATTTCTGAAATCATACACAATTAACAGCTCAAAAATGCTAATGTTTTCCTCTGGGTTGCAAATTACCAGTTAATTGGTTATAAATTCAAAGTACGAACAGGGTCTTATAAAGAATACCAGCAAATCATTTTTGGCAGTTATCCAAAATATATAGCGTTTGTTTCTGCACACTTTTAACCCTTTAATTTATTTATATTTCTAAATGCAGTTGTTTGTTTTTTGTTGTTTTTTTAAGTCTTAAAAGCCTATACATCAAATCAAACCAGCTGCATAGCTTCAGGTCTATTTGTAAATCCTTTCCCATTAGATTAAATTTTATGTATGCATTATGAATAAATACTATTAATTATTTTGAATTTGGACACTTTGACTAATATAATGTTTTCTGCATTATGTATAATAATAGACACAGGGCATATTTCTCCTGTTTGCAAGTAAACTCAGAGTCTGTGCAAGCAAGTGTATTTGTGTGAGAATGTGGATGCATAAATTGTGTTTTTATGATGTGCTGAGTAAAATTTTTAAAGCACACTGAGCTGTGAGTTTGAGGCTTTGAGCAGCGAGTCAGTAGGGAGAGGGATTTGCTCTGGGTGGTGAAGACGGGCGAGAGTGAGAGGGAAAGCTGGAGTCTGCAACAGACACTAAGCTGACAGGCGGTACAGGAGGGGGTCACTGTACTAAACACACGCTGAGAGACCCACATCATCTTAACTATACTAAACCCCTCCGTCAAAGAGAGAGAGTTTGAGCAACCATGCGTTGGAGAAATGAAAGCTATGTTTTTTGGATCAGCCTGATCCAATAATGATGCATTTCAACACTGAGGATTCTTGTCAAAAATGAATTTCTTTTTTATTATTATTATTATTATTATTATTAATAATAATAATAATAATAATAATAATAATAATAATAATATTTCCAATTAATAATATTTCCATCAGCTAGTAGTTATTATTCATGTAATAGTACCTTTCTTTATTAGATAATGGTACATTCATTAAATAATAGTACCTACTAAATCAATGGTCTCAAACTCAATTCCTGGAGAGCCACAGCTCTGCAGAGTTTAACTCCAACCACCTCCAACTCACATCTGCTTAATAGTCTCCAATAGTCTTGAACATCTTGATTAGTTGGATCAGCTATGTTTAATTAGTGTTGGAGCAAAACTGTGCAGAGCTGCGGCCCTAAAGAAATCGAGTTTAAGACCTGTGTACTAAATAGACACTTGAACATATTCAATATGTTATTGTCACGGTTTACAACCCCCCGATCACAAACACAAAGGACGCGCTTCGAGTGTTGCTAATCCCAGCATACCAGCCACTCCTCAAACTCACCAAACTGGTTCAGAAACCCATCACAATCTGGCCAGAAAATGCTACAGTAACACTACAAGACTGCTTTCAGTGCACAGACTGGAACATGTTTAAAGAGGCAGCCACCTACAACAACCACACAGACCTGGATGAATACACTGAAACTGTTAATGCCTATATCAAAAAGTGCATTGATGATGTTAAAATCACCAAAACCATCACCACACGTGCAAACCAGAAGCCGTGGATAACAGCAGAGGTTCATGGGCTGCTTCAGACCAGAGATGAAGCCTACAAATCAGGAGACAAAGCAGTCCTCAAAACAGCTAGAGCGAATCTGTCCAATGGCATCAGGAATACAAAGCAGTCATATGCCCCAAAACCAATAATCACTTCTCAGACAGCCAAGACACACGGAGCCTGTGGCAAGCTATTCAGTCCATCACGGACTACAAGCCCCCACCACAGACCTGTAATGATGACGCATCCCTCCCAGATGCACTCAACCACTTTTATTCACAGTTTGAAATGCAGAATGATACACCTGCACAAAAACTACCTTCAACCCTCAATGACCAGGTGCTCTGGCTGTCTCCAGCCGATGTGAGGAAGAGCCTATCTAGGATCAACCCACGCAAGGCTGCGGGTCCTGACAACATACCTGGCCATGTTCTGAAGGACTGTGCTGCACAGCTGACAGATGTCTTAACAGATATCTTCAACACCTCACTGAGACAGGCAGTTGTCCAAACATGTCTGATGTCCACTACAATCATACCAGTGCCAAAAAAATCATCTTTGTCCTGTTTAAATAACCACCGTCCCAAAGCACTGACTCCAATCATGATGAAGTACTTTAAGAGGTTAGTCATGCACAATATCAAGACCAGCCTCCCAAATACACTCATCCCGCTCCAGTTTGCATACTGTCTAAACCACTCCGCGGACAATGCAGTTTCCTCCACCCTCTACCTGGCTCTTACCTACTTAGAAAATAAAAACTCTTATGTTAGAATGCTGTTCACCGACTTCAACTCAACATTCAACACAATAATCCCACAACAGCTCATTAATAAACTCAACCTGCTAGGCCTTAACACCTCCCTCTGCAATTGGATCCTGGACTTTTTAACTGGAAGACCCCAGTCAGTCCGTGTCGGCCACAACACCTCGAGCACTATCACAAGGCTGTGTGCTCAACCCACTGCTCTTCACGCTGTTGACCCACGACTGCACTGCTAAGTTCAGCACCAACTTCATCATCAAGTTCACCAATGACACAAAAGTGGTAGGTCTCATCAGCAACAATGATGAAACAGAGGGGAAGTGGCACAGCTGGCTAAATGGTGTGCCACTAACAACCTCTCCCTCAATGTAGAGAAGACAAAGGAGGTTGTGTTGGATTTCAGGAGAAACTCTGTTGACCACCCCCCACTGACCATCGACAGCTCGACTGTCGAGAGAGTCAGTAGCACTAAATTTCTGGTGGTGCACATCACAGAGGATCTCACCTGGACTACCAACACCACGTCTCTCTCCAAGAAGGCACAACAATGCCTACACTTTCTCCACCGGCTGAAAAGGGCAAGTCTCCCTTCACCCATCCTCACCACATTCTACAGGGGAACCATTGAGAGTGTGCTGACCAGCTGCATCACTGTCTGGTATGGGAGCTGCAGTGCTGCCGACCGCAAGACCCTTCAGCACACAGTGAACACAGCCGAAAAGATCATTGGTGCCTCTCTATCCTCCATTCAGGACATTTTTCTCTCATGGTGCTCCAGTGAAGCTAGCAGTATTGTGAAAGGCTCTACTCATCCCTTCCACAGTCTCTTTCAGCTGCTGTTCGGAAGACCCACCCCTCACTGACAAAGGTCCAGAGTTTGTCCCATATATGAGCTTATTTGTACTATTTTTACTGCTATGCCATCATAAATAATAAAAATAAAAAAGGCTTTAAGACCAGGCAGAATCCTCTGTTAGCTGTCGCTTCGTTGTGACTTCAGCTAATCAGCTAATTTTGCCTAATACTAACAAATATTTTTCCAACATCCAGCTGTGCAAGAAAACACAATCTGACGAAAGTCATCCTCACTACTGACCTGCTGTATTGGTATTAAATATAGAAAACATGTTACAAGTAACTTTTATTCTAAATCTTGGATCTTATTCTTGAAACAAAAAAATTACCAATAAAAAGATGTGAAGCACCAAAAGCTGCCCATATTGACAAAATTTAGGAAATATTTTTGGTACATCAAAAAGACAAGCTAATCCAGCTAAAAATAGTGCTTAAAATTTTACTAAAATACAGTATTTAAATCTCATAATTAAATAGAAAATGAGACGAATAACTGCAAAAAGGTCCAGTTTTTGAAAAAAAAGAACCACCCCTTTCACCAGACTGCCTACGGGCCTTAGATACAAGTTACAATTACAGATATGTAGATAAAATGCTAGAGTTTATTGGATAAGTACTAATACCTAATAAATAACTACTAGTATCTATTAAATAGGTGCTAGTCATCCAATGAAAAGTAAAAGTATTTATTCAATAAACACTAGTGTCTTATGAATACTAGTCACTATTGTAATACAGGCTAATCAGAACTGAATATTTGATAAAAAAAATATGAAATAAAACAATTAATAGTCACCATTTAAAAAATACAAGTAACTAGCATCGAATGAATAAGTAGCATTTAGTAGTACTTAAGGAGCTCTATTAGTGCTATTAGCTTTAATAGCTAATAGCATGAAACGGCATACTATTTTTAAGGATTGAATGCTTGCCATTGTCTTTTTTATTAATTGTAAACGATTTGAAACACTTCATTCCTCAGTATAATCAGTGAACCGTAATGCTATTGTCTGGCCTCATAAATCTGTGCTGCTTTTATTCCCATCTAACCTACTCTCCAGGGAAAGATTTGGTCCCTGGAGGACGAGATGACAAACCTAGGGAAAGGTGATATTACACAAATGATCTGAACAACTGCACTGGAGGCAGATGCGCCATCACATCTCTGGCCTGCTGTGTGTATCTGTGCAGAAATGGTTTGAGATAATTAATTTGATTAGAGTATATTTATGTGATACACTGTGCACTTCCATATTTGGATAATGAGGGCAGTAGTTATTTAAAGTCCTAGAAGTATCCAGTGTAATAAAGGGGAAAAAAGAGGAGAGATGGAGAAAGGCATAGAAAAAAAAAATCTGTGTTCCAACCACAGCCTTGAGCGTTTTGTCATGTATAACAGTTGTATGAAATATTAACATGTCAGAGTAGGATTCGCCATTGCACATGCAATAACAAGGTCCAATGCATGGCCAATAAAAGCATACTTCACACATAAATGAAAATCGTTGTAATTTACTAATCTTGAATCCATTCTACAAGTGTAAGATTTTCTTCTTTTATATATTTAAGTGGATGTCAATGGTCAACATCATTTTCCAAAATCATCTTTTGCTCCTCAGAAGAGAGATAGTCGTGCTGATTTGCATTAATATGAGGTTGAGTAAATTACTTTTTTTTTCTTTTCTTTTTTGTATTTGGTGAGCTATAACATACATAAAATGAGCAAAAACTATGGTGCGATCATTGGTTTCTTTTTTTTTTCTTTTTTTTTTTCCTTAAAAAGTAAATTACAATTACTTTTGTTTACATCGCAATATTAATATATTTGCAACTAAAAGGCTACTTGACATTTCTCAGAAGTAAATAATGTTGCTGTTTTTGATACTTAATCTTACAGTTTCGTGGTTATTCTTCACTGTATTCTCAATTGCGGCATGGTGGCTCAGTGGTTAGCACTGTTGCCTCACAGCAAAAAGGTAGCTGGTTTAAGTCCCAGCTGGGCCAGTTGGCATTTCTGTGTTCGAGTGGATTTTCTCTGGGTGTTCCTGTTTTCCCCACAATCCAAAGACGTGGTATAAATGAATTGAATAAACTAAATTTGCCGGTGTGTGTGTGCGTGCGTGCATGTGTGCGTGTGTTGTGTGTGTGTGTTGTGTGTGTGTGTTTTTCCCAGTACTGGTTTGAGTCCCAGCTGGGCCAGTTGGCATTTCTGTGTTCGAGTGGATTTCTTCCGGGTGTTCCTGTTTCCCCCACAATCCAAAGACGTGGTATAAATGAATTGAATAAACTAAATTTGCCGTGTGTGTGTATTTGCCGTGTGTGTTTCCCAGTACTGGATTGCGGCTGGAGAGGCATCCGCTGCATAAAACATATGTTTGAATAGTTGGTGGTTTATTCCTCTGTGGCAACCTCTGAAATAGAGACTAAGCCGGAGGATAATGAATGAATGAATGAATGTATTCTCAATTTTCTTAAGCGAAAATCTTTTTTTTTTAAATGATCAAGGCCTGAACAGGGAATATTCTTTTCAGGTAAATACAGCATTATTGTGTAAAGGATATCGGCTTACTATGAGCTTTCCTTTAATTTTATTTCCTTGCAGCTTTGAGCAAAATGCATTACCTCATCCAGAATGTTGTCAGCTTTGCCTTTAGTTTCTTTTTTGACAACTATTTCAAAAGCTCTGCATCTGACACAGTGGCAAAATAATCAAATGGATTCTTTGAAAGAAACCCAAATACTGTCAGATTGAATCTAATACCTTTATGTATTATTAATCATCCTTCCTTTCATACATAAGTTACTTTTTGTTTGTTTGTTTTTGGGTTTTTTTGTTTCTCCAGCAAACTCGAATTGAAGTGGCTGAGTAAATTTTCTTCCTCAGGGTGTGACAGCACGCCGTTAGCAAAAAACATTTTCATCTCTGAACGGCTTAGCTGTGCTCATTTTCTAAACATAATGGCTGGATTTGTAACTAAACAGCATCTTTCAAGACTTAAATTGTTCTCTCTTGTAATGGAGCAGAACCTCACTGCTGGCAAGGATGGCAGTAATCAACTCTCAATTCTGCACAAAAACATGCGCCGTCGTGTCACAAAGTTGCTGTTAATGTAGTAATTCAAGAAAGTTTTTTCATACCAAATACGAGAACCCATTTGACTTCCCATTCGGTAATTTCCTTTCAAGTGCTCCTGAACTAGACATGCCCAAACAAGAACCGACAGATAAGGTCATAAGCAATTACAAAAGCCTCTAATTGCATATTTAGCCACTCTATTCGGTCGCCTGCAGGTATCTGCTAACCTACGGGTCAAGTCTGGATTAATTACACTGAAAATCACCATTGATCAAGCCTTCCTGACCAGGCTACAGACAAATAACACTGTACCTTTGTGATTACTCCAGTGTATTCGATGCAAGACTCATCTGAGTCACTGAATGCGGAATAAGCCATCATATAGAGAAACGAGTAAAAGCAAACATGCTTTCACCTTCTGAGATTAAAATTGATTTTTAAGCAAAAACAAAAAGCATTTCAAGATGTGTGGCTTTAGTATAAAGTTACTGGAGACCTTAAAAAAGTGTGTGTCGTGATTTTGTACTCGTTTTTTTACCCTTTAAATGTCAAGGAAAAACATAAACAAAATTGAATGCAGCTTTCAATACACATACCTATTAGGCTGCTCAATGAAGTGAGACCTCCTATATGTTTTTCAATGTTTAGACCCTCATGTCACATGTTCCATTTGATTTGAGAGTGAACCCACTGTGGCCGAAGGGTGTTCAGGTAATAACACGAGAAAGAATCTCTCTGTTCGGTGCTGTATGATGTGTATGTCAGAAAATAACAACCTCTGCGTTCATGGTAGTCATTGCCAGTTAGCACAATCTCCCCAAAGACAATCCTCTTGGAGAGACTTGAAATTAATTGTTTTGCTCAAGGGTACGGTGCTTTATTGCTCCATCAGGCCCTTTTGGTGGTCTCCATGAGGCCCTTTTGGGAGGCTCTTTTGGTAGGAAAACTGCATAGCGACACTTTGTTCAGTAAGGACACATTAAATTGATCCAAAAGTGGCAATAAAAAAACATTGTTATAAAATATTTCAAGTACTTAAGATGTTGTTATTTTGAACTTTATATTAAGCATTATATATATATATATATATATAAATATATATATATATCAATATATATATATATATCAATATATAGGTTTCATAACTACTCTCAATAATTATAAGAAATCTTTCTTGAGCAGCACATCTAAATAAGAAAATAAATAAGTATAAAAATGTCATAATATTTGCTAATAGATGATATGAACACTCTTATCTGTTCGCTCGTTTGTCTACTTATTGAGATATGGAAAGTGTCAGGTAACCAAGTGTATTCTATAATTGATTTTTGATGTGCTTTTGACACCAGTGTTAGATGTCAATTTGATGTCATTTTTACATCAAGGTAGTTTACATGCAATGTAGGGATACAAACAACAGGGTAAATCTGGAATTGAAGCTGTCAGATGAATAATACCTATATTTTATTACTTTGTGACATTATTTTGGTGGCCAAATGTACATCAATATGTGGATGTCAGATGGATGTCAAGGTTTTGACCTCAAATCAATTCGCTTTTTTAAAATATTTTTTGACATCAGTGTCAATTTTATGTTATTTTGAGATCAAGGAGGCCAGTGGGTTACTTGGTAAAACTTTCAAAAACAACAAAAAATACATCTGTTTCAAACTCCAAACCACAGACTTTATGGCATATTGGAAATTGTAATTCTTTCTTTTTTACTTGCGTAGATAAGCTGTATATTTTACAGCACCAAGTTTGAGTGCGAAAGTCTGTCGGGTGGGAGGGTTTAGGGAAGATCTCAGGGTGCCAGTGGGAAACATTCGCTGCATCTGAGCGGAAACACTCGGCCTAACTCTCAGATTGGCACTGAGAGCAATGATCACGGCAGTTTTATTAATCACATCAATCATTCTCTGCACCATAGCGACCGCTGGGAACCCTAATCGCCTTTCACAGTGCCACCCATTTCTCTCCTTCAGCTGTCTCACTCCTCTATATTACTGGAGCTTTAAGCACTGTGAGTGAGTATGTGCTCGGCTCCAGTGAGTGAGGGTGCCCAAATAAGCATTTTGGCCAACCAAGTTGTTTTATGCAGTTATGTAACGTTACATTAAGGATCTCAAAACTAAGGCCGATATAATACACATCTCAATGCATTGCCAACAATATGATACATTAATGTTACATATGTAGAAGCTACCGATAAGATACAATACAATTCACCCCTATCACAATGCAGTACAATTAGATTTTAATTCAATTCGATTTACCACAATGACACAAAGTTTGAAAAAGCTTTTCGTTAAAACACTCTTGACCTACTATTGGTCTGTGGTGATGATGTCAAAGGAAACTGAAGTGTTATTGTAATTGAAAACAACACATTTACTCTTTCATTATTGGCTAATACCATAAATCTGCTTGCTTTAAGCCAATCTACTGTATTAAGTTCTATATAAACATGATGTGACTTTACTAAAATGTAGTGTAAATTGCAGAGCATTTCTTAATGGTTTCTCGCTTTTAGCATGTTTAAGCATTGTTATTAAGAAGAAATTCATGCATTCATTCATTCATTTTTCTTTGGCTTAGTCCCTCATTTATCAGGGGTCGCCACAGCGGAATGAACTGCCAAATATTCCAGCATATATTTTACGCAGTGGATGCCCTTCCAGCTGCAACCTAGTACTGGGAATAAGAAGAAATTGTGTTGCATATATTTACATATTTATCTAAATAGCACTCTAATAACATTTTTCTCACTTTTTACCCCTAAACTAAGAATGAAATCTAACAAAGAGAGTTTATCAGAGCCCTTATCCTCTGTCATCAAAGAACTTTTAAAAGCTCCAAATATGGCATGAAAAATAAGCTATAAAGTATGCTATGTTGAATTTATCGCTTTGTCCTGCAGGAAGAGCTGAAGTAGTCTATAGTGAGTGCAAATGAGACTCTGAATCACAGAACAGATCTATATGTTTGGCTGAACAGTAATTACCTCTCAGCATTATGGACTATTATGATAACGCATCTCAAAGAGGACAATGTTCATCTGAGCAGCTAGGCAGACAAATCAATTTGAGACTTTTTCCATCTAGCATTTCAATGCATTTGTAATGAAAGAAAAGCACTAACAACAACAGAAAATAATAATAAAGTTTCTAAGACTGGTCAAGTTGTTTGTGGGCACTAAAAACATCCGTCTGTCTGAGGGAGAGACAGAAATAGTTGAATCATTCCCTTATATCTGAATTAATTAATCCAAGCTAATAGTTTAGACCACACGTCCCCATTTATATATTGTATGACTTATTATGTAACTTTGTTTTAATAAAATGTGTATAATTAGGCAAGTAATTTATGGAAATATCCCTCTGTAAAAAAACCTTCATAAGATAGATATGAGTACAACTAAAGTTTGGTTTATGTAAGTGCTGTTGAAGTGATTTCAAAAGAAAAAATAAGATTTATAATTAAATTCTAGAGAAAAAAACGCTTTAAAAATATACATTGTAATTGAAATCGATAGACACAAAATTAATAAAGTCTCATGTACGAAACGAGTTTTTGATATTTTCTTTCCATTAGACTGTAAAAAAAAAAGATTATATTAACAGGTGCATGGGAAAAAAAAATGTATTTTTGCCTGCAGTTTATGGGTAAAATAAGATAGCATCTGAAAATCAAGATATCTAGGGAGTTTTGTCTTAAACATTTATTTGATTTCCATCTGAGAAATCTAAACCTCCTCAAACATTTCTCCTCGCCTCAAGCAAACAGCCTCAGTCTCTGAATAACAGCGCTTTGCATCAGCCTTGTGGGTCTGCAACAACATCTGGCTAATCTCCAGCCCCATAAACACACGGATACAACTGACAAGCTGACTTAAACGCACAGATCGAAGCTGGTCTTTTGAAATTATTGATTGATGGAAAGCTGTGCTACTAACGGCCTCATCTGGTAGTCTGGATCACAGCATATGCAATGCAAGTCTAGACGGTCAGTGCAAAGAAGCATAAGCATCAGCACAGTGATTTAAAACCAGCTGTGGCGAGAGACTCTGTTCTTGTTATTCGGCCATATGTTCATTCTCTATCCAATCACGCTTCCTTTTCTTGGAAACGGTCCATCTGTGATCATGAAATGTCACTCTGACTCCCATCTAAATAAGCGCAGTGTCATTTGCAGGAACTTTTTTTGTGGCTCCCGTCACCTTCTTCTCTCACATCCATCACTGTCCACCAACGCAGGCGTCTCTTTCAGTTTCGTTAAACCATCTAAAAAAGGCTTAATATGTTACAACACTATAGCCCGTCCTGTTCATTGTAGGTGGTAATAGTTCTCGTGTTCACATCCAAGTGGTGGTCCACCCAGAGAGTACCATTATGACAGCATTGTATGGAGCGGGGATGTCATGTACTCTTTAGGACTGCTTTTTAATGGGGTGCTCTCTCCTCATTTGTTGGAGATAGGAAGGATTCTAATAACGGCCTTATCTCTTTGCAGCGGCAATTTGTCTTCGTCCCCTTCCCTCCGGGCACTCGGGCCGCTATCTGACGACAAGCTTTGTCCAATTTGACACAGGCAACTGACAGCGGCTAATGAAGGTTAGAGGGCCAGTCTTTCCTTCTCTTCTGGCTAATTCACACAAGAGCACAGTTCTCTACCAGACGTTCTTTCCAATGGAGGAGCAAACTCTTCCTCTCGTTTTTATTTCCTCCCTAATTCCAATGGCGAGCTGCTTAAATTTAACACCTAAGCTGAAAGTAATTGGAGCTGACGTGACTTTCCCTGTAGGGACTTGCTGAGTCACTTGTTTTATTTATTAAGTATCAAGCATCGGAATGTTAAAAAGTGTTATCTTTTACATAATTGTTTATAAATGTTGTTTCAGTTCTGTCATATATTCTTGAAAGAATCTCTTTTTTTTCAATACAGTGACAGTTCATCAGTTCAGATTGAAGCTGATATGCTTGCAGAAACTGTTATGAAAACATAAACAAATACATATGTATATGCATGATTAATATGAATTGAGTAAATAAGGAATATTAATGTTGTAATTCAAATATATTATAATATTTATATAATATATATGTTATAATAAGGGGCAGCACGGTGGCGCAGTGGGTAGCACAATCGCCTCACAGCAAGAAGGTCGCTGGTTCGAGCCCCGGCTGGGTCAGTTGGCGTTTCTGTGTGGAGTTTGCATGTTCTCCCCATGTTTGCGTGGGTTTCCTCCGGGTGCTCCGGTTTCCCCCACAGTCCAAAGACATGCAGTATAGGTGAATTGGGTAAGCTAAATTGTCCATAGTGTATGAGTGTAAATGGATGTTTCCCAGTGATGGGTTGCAGCTGGAAGGGCATCCGCTGTGTAAAACATATGCTGGATAAGTTGGCGGTTCATTCCGCTGTGGCGAACCCAGATTAATAAAGGGACTAAGCCGAAAAGAAAATGAATGAATGAATGAATGAATATGTTATAATAATATATAAAATATTTTTTTTCACTTTGATATACTTTACCTATATTTGTTTTGCCTAAATTAGTTTTTTTAAGGATGTTTTTCACTTTCTGTAAGAAATGAACAATTATTCAGCAAATTGATTGTCATGAAGTCATATTTATAATGTTTCAAATACGCTGTTCTAAAAAAAGTAAAAAAATACAACACAATTATTAATCAGCATAGCTGTTTTCAACTTTAAAATAAGAACATTTTACTATAAATAAACAAATATTTGCAAACCCAAGAGGCTATGTATAAAACAAAATACATAATAAAGTGTTTAATTTTTTTTTGTCAACTCATGTCAAATTCACAATGAATTAGTTACAAAAAACATATATAAAAACACACACATGCAAGGCAGACATGGTGATGGGGAAAAAACCTTCTAAATAACATGACTGCCATATAGTAATTGTCAAATGTTAACTGCCTCCCTCATGAACCTAACCTTTGTAGAAATACATTTGGGATTTTGGTCATTTCACATGAGAGCTTCGGGTCAAACCATTAGCTTGGTTATTACCCTATATCCTCATGCAGTAGGTCTCTGCTGCCTTCAGATAAAATGCATGCTTACTAGTATTAATAAAATGAACAGTGTCAATATTATTATCCATTATTATAGGATGGGCTTTTTTTTCTTAAACTACGCATTAGTGTTAAAGCAGCTCCTTTGTTTGAAACCTCGTTTTAAAATTCAGTAGCCCATCAAAGCGTACATGCTCTATTTCCATATAATCATAGCTGATGAAGTTTGTTTTAGATTTGCTGCAAGGGAGTTAGTCAGATTGCTTTCCCATCTCATTACAGGCTCTCCTTCACAGTGCGTTTATAAGCACTTTTGCTGGGCTAATGTAATCTGATTGCTAATAATTAATTCTTCACGGTGAAGATGTAGCGTAGCCTTCCAGTTCCATTAATTGTTGTAATACAGATGAAAATGCTGATTAACAATGCTAATTAGGCTTTGTTGCTGTAATGACATGTCAGAAGCTCTGCAGAACAGGCCGTTGTGTCTACTGGATGTTTTGCCAATTGCTTTTAGCGTTTCGGTCAAAATTCGATTTCCCATTAACATTTGTTTGACCTTTTCCATCCCTGGTGGATGACGGCGCTTTCTGACAGGAGAAGAAACCAGGAGGTTTTGTGCAGATGTATCTCCAAGTATCACTTTATTTCTAAAAAAAAAAAATTTTTTTTAGAAGAGAACAAAGTGAGCCAAGCTCTTAGGCTGGAAACTCAATGGCTTTGCTGCCCCTGAGATTTGATTACTTTTTCAAAGCAGTTTTCATTTCCCAAGAGGTCCTCCCGGGAAGAATAATAAAAAAAAATAACACAGAACCTTTTCAAAATCTGTTTAATACCAGAACCAGTCGTTTTAATGTAGAGTTTTAATTAAATATTGTAGCACTATATGTGTGTGGATCAATAAATGTGCATCATGTTGCCATCCAAAGTTACAAATTTAACTTGGAAAATTGCATAAATAATTTTAGCAGTAAGTATAAAAATAGTTTCTGCAACATGGGGAACCTGTAGCTCTTTTATTCCCCACATAATAAATGACTTACATCTCAGAGTGCACATACGAAACACAATAACAAAAGATGTCATGCTATGTTGTAGCACTATATACTGTGTGGATTGACAAATGCATCATGCTGGCATCCAAAATTGCAAATTTGACTTGGAATATTGCATAAATAATTTTAGCAGTATGACTTAAACTAAAGGTTTCTGCAACCAAGGGAACCTGTAGCTGTTTTTTCCCCCCTATATAATAAATGACTTGCATCTCAGAGCGCACAGACGAAACACAATAACAAAAGCTGATATGTTGTCTTGTGTTTGGAGATAGATTCCTGATGTTTGGGGACGCAGTGTTGCAAGACCGTTCTGGGAGGTCATTTAACCAAACTATTCTGATGAAAGGCTTTAGCTCAGGTGTTTCAGGTGTTCAACAACTAGCTCAAGTTATTGTGATTTGAATAACTGCTTAACCGCTGAATCAGCTGCATCACACACACAAAATCAAAAGTTGTTTCAATCACACGATCTGTTGTGGTAATTTATTATTTAAATGTGTTTTTGTTCTAGTGTATGCACATGTTTTCTCATAGAATACAAACACAATTCACCTCAAATTTTGATTCCAGTTTTTTATGCACACTCTAAGATTTAATGGTGTGTTCTGCAAGTAAACATTAACTAGTTTTTTTTTGTAATGAGATGCATTAGAATATGAGAAAAAAAACACAATGATTATGTAATTCTGAAGTCATTGTTCACCATTAGTTCATGTTAATTAACACAGTTTAGTTAACATTAAGAAAGATTAAGTAATTCTTAACCAACAGTTGAAGTCTCCTCCTGAATTATTAGCCCCCTTGTACATTTGTTTCTGTTTAATTGAAAGAAGAACACATTTCCAAACATAATAATTTTAGTAACTAATTTCTAATGACTGATTTCTTTTATCTTTGCCATGATAACTACATAGATAATAATATTCAGCTTAAAGTGCAATTTAACTTAACTTAATTAACTTAACTGGGTTAATTAGGCAAGTTAGGGAAATTAGGCATTGTCATATATCATTGTATAACAGTGGTTTCTGTAGACAATCAAAAATAAAATATTGCTTAATGGGCTAATAATTTTTTTAACTGATTTTATTGTAGCCGAAATAAAACAAATAATACTTTCTCCAGAAGAAAAAATATTATAGGAAATACTGTAAAAATTTCCTTGCTCTGTTACACATCATATGGGAAATATTTAAGTGAAGTTTCACTAACTTATTTCGAGAGGAGAACCTAATATGATTAACTACAACTGATTCTTATCACTAATCATTAGCCTATCAGATCATTCCAAAACTACTATAGATATGCTGCCTAAGTTTAATTTCCTATCTTCGTTTTTGGACCACCCCCCCTCCTCCCTCGAGAAATACCAGATCTCGTGTCCCTCCTAATGCTCATTGACCAGGCGGGAACCTTGGGCTCATCTATCTCCGAGCTCAGGATTCTCTCCCGGGACAGCATACCAAACCTGCTATCACAGTTGAGCATTATCTAAGTGTGACCTCTTGACTAATTATTTTGACTTCAACTGTATGTTATGTTCACTGTTAACTAATGTGATTAACAACTTTACTGTAAAGTGTTACCGAAACATTTTCTACTTAAAAAAGCAAGTATGTTTTTTTATGAATGTGAAAAGTTCTTCATAAAACCATCAATGGCAATATAGATTTTTAATTTAGAAGTGTAGCCTCTGTCATGCCACAAAATAATGTTTATTCTCCGTGTCTAAAAAAGAAAGCGTGAATTTGAGTCCCTTTATAAACACCATCCTGTGTGTGAGTCTGACGGAATATGAACCCTCCACTGTGGAAGTAGGAAAAATATATATTAGCTAAACAAATCAATAGTGCATTAAGCCCCTGAGGAAGCTCCTGGAGGAAGAGCGATGCTGTGAGCGAGCCGGCCTGAAGCTCTAGCCAGCACCGCACCAGCCTCCCATCGCCCGCTCAATCAGATGAAGTCTGGAGGTGATCCATTACAGCACTGATGGGAAACGTTATTACCACAGAGACGAGGAAGATAGGCTACACTCAGCGGCTGGATGAGGCTTCTGTGCTCACATTCAGCACCAACCGCTCTCTCAAATCCACTGAGCTCAGATACTACACAACACTTTGTCCGCGCTGTTGTACTGTACATTTGAGGGATGTGGACTTTGAGGTGGCAGTTCAAATGAAAATTGCGTTCCTGTCGTTATTTACCCACCACCATGTTAGTTTAAACCTCTGTGTGTGGTTTATGGATGGCAGATGTTGACATTTTTGAAAAATGCTAGATGCATTTTTTTTTTCCACACAATGGTAGTTTCATATTGTAGTATGCAGCTTTTTGAAATGTAGGTGTCTCTTGATTTATTGTTTGACTAATGCACTATGAAAATGGGAAATGGAAGAGCAAAAAAAAAAAAGCAGAATGCCACAAATTGCTTATTATGCAAAATATAAATTTTAGTATTTTGTTTTAATTATTAA
>CAIGQW010055024.1:10580943-10623661 GCA_903798125.1 Danio choprae | reverse complement strand
GTGTGTGTGTGTGTGTGTGTGTGTGTGTGTGTGTGTGTGTGTGTGGAATAGAGAGAATAGTTCAAGCAGATAATAAAATGTCAATTAAGGAAAACGCATAGTTAGTCATTTTTCTTCTATTGTTTGTTATAATTATTGTTTGCTCAATGTCTTTGTTTGGTTTGGTTCTTTTTTTATCCTGTGAAATAATTTGGTGGCGTAATAATGGATCTGTAATGCAGACAAGACAATAAAAACACATTGGGCTTAAAGGTTGTATGTGGCATTATATGTAACTTGTTCACATAAAGACCTTTTATACTATATTCTTTCCATTTGACTGATTTCTATCTTTCTTTCTTTTTTTGCTGTCGTTAAAAAGATAAGTTATCTTTTACTGTCTCAAAAAAATCAGATCAGCAAATGCTAACATTAATTTTGCAGAAGCTTTTTTTGCTGAAGCGTTAAAGATATTCTTATTTCCAGCTTGAGGTGAAATAGTGCATTAATATAACAGTTATACACACCAGAAAAACTTATGTAACGTAACAATCATTTTTTTCCACATACATTGCAGCTCCATCTAACTGTAATAAATAGTATTGTAGTAAATCCCCTGCTTTACATATTATCAGAGGGAGCTTCATCCCATTTACTATAAATGTACACAACAGATTTCAAAAAGTAAGCAGTAATCATTGGTTAATTAGCTCAGTGTTAAATAATGCCAATGACAGAAAGTAACAGAGGTGTGGGAATGACCCTGCTGCTGGACTCTCCAAAGTAATCGCTCTTGAAATCAAGAACGGCTTAAGATGGAAAAATCAATTAAATGAGGCTGACTTTTCATCGCTCTTTAAGGTTTAACTTTATAAACCGCTTCAGCTGGGCACTTTGGTGGATTTTATCTTTAACTTTTTTAGTAGACTGCAATTACAGGGTGTCCATGGGGTCTTAAAATGTCTTAAATTACAAAAACAAAATGTACTGAAATATTGGGTTGTAGGTCTTAAATCATATTAAACAGGTTTTAATTGTCCTACATCTTGGTAAATTGGTAAACATCTTGGTAAACATCTTTTTAACAGAAGTTTATTAACTGTATTTTGCAACATGGTTTTAATTTCTTCCTTAACATTTGTTTAAATGTTCTCCATGTATTTATAGTGAGGACACTGACCTGGACAGACTGTTTTGCATACTTCTAGCATATAGTTTTTAAAGCCATTATTATTATTTTTTTTAAAGAAATGTTATATTGAAAAAAGGTGTATGTGTACAACTATAGTTTACTTGTTTTGACACATTATTTAAAATATGTGGCTAAGAAATAACTTAATTTTTTTGATGAGGTGAGAAAAAATCTTAGCGTTAGAAAAAATCCTTAGCGTTTAGCCCTGTATACATCTGAAATTTCACTCATAATTGTCTTAAAAAGGTCTTAAAGTCTTAAATTTGACTTGATAAAACCTGCAGTAACATTTTGTTTCAGAGTATATAGTTAAGTAAGTAAGACTTCAGAAAAGATGAGAAGAAAAAAGTCTTTTTATTTCTGCACTGGTGAGTCCTTGAGCTCACTGTACTGTACTGTACTATGAGCGTGCTGTACTGCATGTTCAGTAATGTAATCTTTGGCCACTCTGGACTCCTTCGTTTTCATTATGATCTCATTTGTCCTCTTTTCTCTAGGCTGTCTCTGGTGAGCACTTTCTCCAGTGTAAAAAGGACAATTAATTTTGGGTCGTTGCTTTGGGGCATAATGAAATTAAAAGCATCTCTCGTAGATTATTCCACTGAAAGATTATTGAAAGAAAAGGGGGGAAATGGTTGTTCCAGCTGTAATCACTGCTTCATAACTCATTGTAATATTACTGATTTTGTTTGTTGTGTGACTATGATATTTACTGTAAAAAAGCAGAGATTAGGGATTTCTATTATTATTACTACTGCTACGACTACTAGAAATATATATATATATATATATATATATATATATATATATATATTATAGTGTATGTATACTCCTCCATGAACCGCCACCTTATTGTCTGTGGAGGGGTTTGAGTGCCTGAGTGAACCTAAGAGCTATGTTGTCGGGGGCTAATGCCCCTGGTAGGGTCTCCCAAGGCAAAAAGGTCTTGGGTGACAGGTCAGACTAAGTGCGGTTCAAAAACCCCTTATGAGTAAAATAACATTGAGGACCGTGACATTGCCCAGTATGGTGCAGCCGGGGCCCCACCCTGGAGCCAGGCCTGGGGTTGGGGCTCGTATGCGATCGCCTGGTGGCCGTTTTTTTTCTCACGGGACCCGGCCAGGCTTAGCCCGAAGAAGCGACGTGGGACCATCCTCCTGCAGGCCCATTGCCTGCAGGGGGAGACGTAAGGGGCCAGTGCATTGTGGAACGGGTGGTGGTCGAAGGTCAGGACCACGACAACCAAATCGTCAGGCACAGAAACTGGCTCTTGGGACATGGAATGTCATCTCACTGGGAGGGAAGGAGCTCGAGTTTGTGCGGAAGGTAGAACGGTACCGACTAGAGATAGTTGGGCTCACCTCCTTGCACAGCTGGGATCTGTAACTCAACTTTTTGAGAAGGGCTGGACTTTCTTGCTCACGGTGAGAGGCGGCGGGCTGGTGTGGGCTTGCTTATAGCTCCCCAACTAAGCCACATTGTGTTGGAGTTTTCCCCGGTGAAGGAGAGCATTGCATGGGCCTCACAGTGGCGCAGTGGGTAGCACGATCGCCTCACAGCAAGAAGGTCACTGGTTTGAGCCTCGGCTGGGTCAGTTGGCATTTCTGTGTGGAGTTTGCATGTTCTCCCTGTGTTGGCGTGGATTTCCTCCGGGTGCTCCGGTTTCCCCCACAAGTCCAAAGACATGTGGTATAGGTGAATTGGTTAAGCTAAATTGTCCCTAGTGTATGTGTGTGAATGAGTGTGTGTGGATGTTTCCCAGTGATGGGTTGCAGCTGGAAGGGCATCCGCTGCGTAAAACATATGCTGGATAAGTTGGCGGTTCATTCCGCTGTGGCGACCCCAGATTAATAAAGGGACTAAGCCGAAATGAAAATGAATGAATGAATGAAAGGAGAGCATTGCCTCCCTGAACCTTCGGGTCAGGGATAGGTCTCTCACTGTGGTTTGTGCCATGTTGGACTTTGGCAGGGCTGCCCTTTGTCACCAATTCTGTTCATAATTTTTATGGAGCCGAGGCTCGAACCAGCGACCTTCTTGCTGTGAGGCGATCGTGCTACCCACTGCGCCACTGTGAGGCCCATGCAATGCTGTCCATGCAATGGACAGAATTTCAAAGCGCAGCCATGGGCCGGAGGGGGTCCGGTTCTGGGACCACAGGATTTCATCTCTGTTATTCGCAGACGATGTTCTGTTGGATTCATCAAACATGGACCTTCACCATGCACTGGGGCGGTTTGCTGCCAAGTGTGACGTGGCTGAGATGAGAATCAGCACCTCCAAGTCCGAGGCCATGGTGCTTCACCAGAAAAAGGTGGTTTGCCATCTCCAGGTTGGAGAAAAGTCCTTACCCCAGGTGGAGGAGTTCAAGTATCTTGGGGTTTTGTTCATGTGTGAGGGAAGGATGGAACGTGAGATTGACAGGCAGTGCAGTGGCAGTAGTAATGCGGTCGATGTACCGGTCCGTTGTGGTAAAGGAGCTGAGCCGAAAGGCAAAGCTCAAAAATTACTGGTCAATCTACGTTCCTACGCTCACCTATGGAGCTTTGGGTCATGACCGAAAGGACAAAATCTTGGATACAAGCGGCCGAAATGAGTTTCTTTAGCAGGGTGGCAGGGCACACCCTTATAGATAGGGTAAGAAAGGCTCGGTCACCCGGGAGGAGCTTGGAGTAGAGCTGCTGCTCCTCGACATTGAGAGAAATCAGCTAAGGTGGCTCAGGCATCTGTTTAACAAGGGAGTGTTCAAGGCATGTCCCACCAGGAGGAGGCCTTGGGGAAGACCTAGGACACATTGGAGGGACTATGTCTCTCGGCTGGCCTGGGAACGCCTGGGGATCCCCCCGGAGGAGCTGGAGGAAGTGTCTGGGGAGAGGGAAGTCTACGGTTCTCTCCTAAGACTGCTGCTCCCGCGAACCGGCCCCGGAAAAGCAGTTAAAAATGAATGAATGAAGAGTGTATGTATACACTATCAAAAAGACAAAAAGACTTACATTATTAAAATACAGTTAATTAATGTGCAATTTTCTTACACACTGTGGGATAATTTGTCACACATTTAATGCAGTTATAAACAATGATAAATTGAAAAGTAATTCATGAAACATCAGCATAAATATAACATTTTTAAAAGTTATTTACTCCAAAAATAAATAAAAATAAATATATAATATAGAAAATTATACACCAATGTTTACAAAAAATATATATATTTAAAACAAAATGATTTGTCCCGGACGCTGCAGGAAAGTCAAATAAATATTATACCAAATTTTAACTGAAATATGTATTAGCTAAAAAAACTAAAATTACATTTATTTTTTTATTTTTTTATTTTTCAATTAAAATGTTATTTGTTTTTTAATAAATAAAGTATTAAACTAAAGTTAAAAAAAAAATTATCAAACCAAACCATTAAACCAAAGTTATTTCTGAGTGTGTATGTTTTTTTGTTTTGTTTTTTTAAGATACAAAATCTGTCATTGAGTTGCATCTTTTCAGAAGGTACACTTTGGTACCTTACAGGTGGACATTAGTACCTTTAGGGTACACGTTTATAATTTTATGGTTCCCTTTTGTACCTTTGTGCTACTATGAGGTACACATTTTGTAATTTTTAGGAGATAATATGTACATTTAAGGACCTGTTAGAAACAAAAATATACCTTTTGAAAAAATACCACCCAGTGATGGGTTTCGTACCTTTTATTTCTGAGAGTGTATAGTTAAATAGATATTTAACTAAATAAATACATAAATTATATATATATATATATATATATATATATATATATATATATATATATATATATTAGTTAAATATAGTTCTGATTCAGGTTAGGTTATTATTTTCACAACATAAAATATGTAATCACAGTTTTTTATGATAATTTTATGTATATATATATAGCTTAACCATTTTTTTATAGTACGGAGAAAACTTTTGTTAAAACTTCCTTTGTGAAGACTAAATTCATCTTTCCATTTGGAGTTATGCAAAGCATATATTTACTCAAATAATTATTTTGACTTTTGTGAGTAGCTTTTAATCTCTGCCATTATTACAACTGTTTAAGTATTCCTATGTGTCCGGTTTACAAGGGCGGCAAATTACATACCGGTCTATGAGGTCAAGTTTGTTTTGACAGTTTAATTATCAAAGTACTGACAAGGCTTCATTACCTGATCTCAATATATTATAATCTTAACACAATGACTCCAGCATTCCTCTGTGATTCATTCACAGGACAAAACCAGAGCAACCTTCAGATCTCTGGCGCTGGTGGTTTGTTAAACCGCAGAATCTCAGATGTGATTATGTTTATGTTCACAATCATTTTTCCATTCGTTTGAGCCAGGCAGGCAAACCGTACTCAACCTTTCATGAAATATTTGCCTATATGATTTACATTCAGAGCAGGCTGGATGTACCTGTGAGAGAGACAAAACCGAATGCCTCTAAAACATCCTTCAAGCCTGTGTAATCTTTTTTTCCCTCTTTCATGAATATTATATAAAGACAGATTGTAAAACCACACTTACAGTATAGTTGCCTCCTCCGCCAAACACACACACTCACACACCCATTACAAATCACAGGTAAGAGAGAAATACAGCAATGTGCTATTTTTGAGCATGACTGACTGAACAACTGTCCTTTTTGAGGTGTAGTAGTTCGAGCACATAGTTTAAAACATTAGGTTTTGTTTATCATTTTTTTCCTCAGTAGTAGGTTTTGTCTTAATATTACGAGTAAAATAATGAGTAATATTGTAGATTTGAGACTGTCAGATTGAGGGAAAAACTCTACTTGATGCACATCAGAGGCATTTTCGGATTCTCTATTTATTTATTTATATTTTTAGTAGTGAACTTCGAGCCAATAATATATTTTTTTAAACTGCACTTTGAAACCAATTCCTTTGTTTACTCTGTTGATTTTTAAGTTATATAAGATGTATATAAACTATGTATGTACATGTATTATTGTATCTGTATATTTTTGCAGATGTTATTTAAAACAGTTCATTTCAAATTATGTGGTAATTTGTCACACTTTTATTATAATTATGAGCAATGATTGATTTAATGAAAACTAATTCATGAAACATTAGCATATAGCATATATATTTTTTCTAATTTATCCAAAAACGAATAGAATAAAATGTATTTTTAAAAAATCCACAAAAATATAATTGATTAAAACAAAATGAAAATGTGTGACACTACGGGGAATAAAAAAAAACTTATATACTGAGTTTTTAATCAAAACATTTATGAGCTAAAAAAGTTTCACATTACAATCATTTATTTAATTTATTATTTATTCCCTTCGCTTTGCTTTTTGCATTTTATACTAGTTTTACTTTATTATTTTAATGCAATAACTGTTTAATTATTATTAATTAGTAAATAAGGCTGAACATTTTGTTTATTGTTTCCTTTTTTGAGTTTTGCTCAAAATATGAACAAATATTACCAATTGCAAACACAGGTTTATCACAGAACAAATTATTGGCACGTCTAATCATTCATACGAGCACATATATTTGAAAAAAAAAAAAAAACTCAAATATTTCCCAAATAATGTTTAAGAAAGCAAGAAGTTTTTCACAGTATTTCCTCTAATATTTTTTCTTCTGGAGAAAGTCTTATTTATATTATTTTGTCAAGAATAAAAGCAGTTTTGTAATTTTTTTAAAAACCATTTTAAGGTCAATATTATTAGCCCTCTTAAGCAATATATTTTTTTCGATTATCTACAGAACCATCATTATACAATGACTTGCTTAATAGCCCTAACTTGCCTAGTTCACATAATTAACCTAGTTAAGCCTTTAAATGGCACTTTAAGCTGAATGCTAGTATCTTGAAAAATATTTAGTAAAATAGTATGTACTGTCATCACGGCAATGATAAAAGATAAAAGAAAGGGGGGGGATGGGGGTAATAAATCTGACTTCAACTGTATATTTAATTTTTCTCTACACTTCTCACCCAAGAAATAATAATGTTGTAGATGATGAATGTGAATTTGTTCAAATGTAATATGAGCTTCACAAAATTGCATGTGGGCAAGTACAAAACAAAATATCAAAAACACAGAAAATTCCTGTTTGATCCGTCAGGATAATAATTTAGAAACTCAACTAGAAGGTTTTTGAATCAGTCTGAAAGAGGATGTGTGTTTGTCTTTCCCAACACACACAAAATATTCCAGTAATCACAGCTTGAGAATTACAAAAATTAGTTGGGTCTTGAAAATCTCCAAAACTACAATACGATATCACAAACATCCCTACAAATGATTTAGGATTTAAGCCTCATTTAGAAACAACATGTTCTGAACTAAAGATGAAAAGTTAAACTTTTTGCACAGCCTACTTTGCTCGTATTTGCCAACAGTATTAGCGGAGGGCAATGTATGCTATCATGCATGTATTCCAGTTTTCTTCAAAGCTCAAGTTTTCTTCAAATGAGGGTAAAATATTCAGCAAGGTCAGTGTGACTTCCAAACCTCATCAGAAAAATCTCATTACAGAGCTTCTCTTATTTAAAGCGGCTGTCTGTCACTCTGAGGAAGTGATCTACAGATACAGGCTCATGATGGAGAATGAAGAAACGGGTTTGCTGGCATGTTAATGGTCAGTCTGGAAGAGCTCGAGGATGACCAGTTGTGGGGTTATCAAATCCAAACTTTAAAATTGTAATTAAAATCAAAACATTTTTATTTAATTTTGTGCTTATCATCGGTGTTGTTTTTGTATCATTTTAAACTGATGTAGTACGTGATGTACTTATATTTTTTTCAATAGTTCGTTTTTTGAACATTTAGTTCAGTTCATAAAAAAAATTGCTATATGCTTTTGTTATTTATTATTAATATTATAATAATAGTTTATAATAATTATAGTAATAATACCAATACTAGGGCTAATAATAATTAGTAATAGTTATTGTTTGTGTAATTTATATTGTTATATTTATATTGTTTATATTGTAATTTATATGTTATTACTATTCAGAACCTTTTAGTTTTTTCATTCATTCATTTTCATTTCGGCTTAGTCCCTTTATTAATCCGGGGTCGCCACAGCGGAATGAACCGCCAACTTATCCAGCATATGTTTTACGCAGCGGATGCCCTTCCAGTTGGAACCCATCTCTGGGAAACCTTTTAGTTTTTGTTTACATTATTTTAATAATAATAATAATTATTATTATTAATATTATTAATGATAAAATTATATCAATGTCCTTCTGAATAGTAATAACATATCAATAACAAACTGAAATATATTACACAAATAACAATAAAAAAAATAAAAATATATATATTATTATTATTATTATTATTATTAGTAGTAGTAGTAGTAGTAGTAGTAGTAGTAATAATAAAAACATATAAACAAAAATTGAAGAATACTGAATAGTTATAGCATCAATAACAAACTGAAATAGATTACACACATAACAATAATAATAATAATAATAGTAATAATAATAATAATAATAGTAATAATAATAATAATAATAATAATAATAATAATAATAATAATAATAATTAATATTATTATTATTATTATTATTATTATTATTATTATTAATTATTACTATCAAAATAACATAAACAAAAACTAAAGGATACTGAATAGTCATAACATAATAACACAAAAAAACAATTATATATCATAATTATAATAATTGTTGTTATTGTTTTTTTATTATTATTATTATTATTATTATTATTATTATTATTATTATTATTATTATAGTAATTATACGTTTCTTGAAATAGTTTCAAAGTCAGCATTTTTTTATTATTATTTAATCATTTGATTTAGTATTTATTTTTTGTTTTGTTTCAGCTTTGTTTCAATTTCCAATATTTGTACTATTATATCTACTATTCCTGATTTCACATCATCAGATTCTGCTCTTTTGATTAATTTTAAGTACATTTCCAAATCGAGCCTTTATGTGCCTGTGTGCGGTTTGTAGGAGTGGCCATTGAGACTTGCTCATGAATAATTAATGAAAAAAAGAATAGAGGCTTATTGTGGCTCTAACTTGCCTTTGATGGCAATTATTAAAGGTAAATTAAATTAGAGGTTGTTAGATTTACATTGTATTGTATAATGTATTCTGTATTTAAACATCATCAAGTTAATTTTTACAGACTGCAGGGTGTTCGCGGTCCTAAATAGTAGAGCTTGGGAATCTACATCATGGCAAGTTGTGGTCGGCCATGTTTGTGGACAAATGCAGGAGCGCTCAATGTAAACCAGTGGATTGTCCTTCGGCTAAGTCCCTTTATTCATCAGGGGTCACCACGGTGGAAGGAACCGCTTACTTATCCAGGATATGTTTTACACAGCGAATACCCTTTCAGCTGCAACCCAGTAGTGGGAAACACCCATACACTCTTACATGCACACACATACACTACAGCCAATTTAGTATATTCAATTGACCTATAGCGCATGTCTTTGGATTGTGGGGAAAACCGAAGCACCCAGAAGAAACATACAAACTCCACACAGAAATGCCAACTGACCCAGCCAGGACTTAAACCAGTGACCTTCTTGCTGTGAGGTGACAGTGCTAACTACTGAGCCACCGTGTTGCCCAGTGGAATTTTTTTTAATAGTAATTTTTATGGTAATATCTTTTGAAAAACACCTCTCAAACACTCTTTTAAATGAATGAGTTTATCCTCAGCTGACAGAGTATCAACAAGCTGCTGCAAGAAAACATCTCCATATATGATTTTCTTCATCACCTGTAGTACGAGCGCTTACAGTTTATTGCTAATAAGTGTATATATGATGCAAAAAATCAATAGAGATCAATGGGAATCAGGCTCCCTTGTCCTAAACACACAGAATGCATTGTGTTGCTTACGACACATTCTCGAGCTCTATTAAAAGTTGATAAAGCTATAGATTTGACATCACAGAGCTTTGTTTACTGCAGTAACCAAGGCAACAGGGTTATTTCTGATGTTAACCTGCTGGATTTGCATTTTTATTTAGTAGATGAATAATGTTTTAGTTTAGGTTTAGTATCTTACAATCAGTATTTAGTAAATATACAGTACTATAAGTTAAAGCGTCACCAATGTTACCGGTTGAAACCCCAAGTGGTGATGAGGTCTTAAAATGTTATATTGTTGTATGTGATGTATTGCATTTCACTTTCTGATTCCTGTACATAGCCTGGACTGAAAGTTGCCAGGTTTACTTAAAATTATTCACGCTTTAGTCACATTGTCACACTTTACAGTAAGGTTCCATAAGTTAATGTTGAACTAACATGAATTAAATGTATGTACAACTTGTACAGCATTTATTAATAATCATACAGTGGTTCAACATTTACTAATGCATTATTAAAATCCAAAATTGTGCTTGTTAACATAAGTTAACTCACTGTGGGTTAACAAGAGCTTCCAGTGAACAATTTTATTTTCATTAATTAACCTTAACAAAGATTAATACATGCTGTAATAAATGCATAGTTCCATGTTTTTATGGTAGTAAATGCATTAACTGACATTAACAGTAAGGTACAGCACTATTTATATCCTAATTTTACCCATGTACAATGAATATGATGTTATTTGGTATATCTGAAATGTAGATGTGCAAATACTTAGTGAATGTGCATAAATGTGTGATTCTTTTACATTTTATAAGAATCCCTTATTGTATTTTCCAGAAAATAAGTTACACATTCATAACCATTAATTTCATTGTGATTGTGGAAGGGGCCATTAGGTATTGCTTCTGAATTATTCATAAAGTGGCCTTAATTAATAAAGTGGTTTCTGGAGTTCTTATTGGAGCACCTTAATTCTCCTGTTGACTGCTGTATGAAATTTTATTATGCAAAAATACCAGGTTTACTTCGAAGTGTTCATTTTGTAGCTTTATTTGATCTATAAAAACATCCTTTTCATCATCCCAGGTTTAATTATAATGGAGCTGATGATGAAAATGAGTGAATGAATGTGCAATAAATATAGTATCTGTTAAAAGTCAATGTTCAAATATTTAATAGACATTTTACGTAAAGCTGAATGTGTGAATAAGCTAAGAATTGTGATTTCTTTTATTCATATGGCCATTAGCTCTTGCTCCTGAATTATTAATTAAGGAGGAAATGGAGGCTTATAGTGGCGGTAAATTGCTGTTGTTGGTAATTGTAATAGGGTTCATGTGTATTCACAGTTAAGTTTCAAGTTTAGGGAATTGTATTTAAGCAGTAGGATGCTCTTTTTAACTGTTGCAAACCTAGTGAGATATTGCATTGGGTTATTGAGCAAAAAAATACTGATGCACATAACAGTCTCTGCTAATTACTTCTCAATACAGAATATTCTTTGCATTTGTTGAGTCTTTATGTCTACATAATAACATACGTTTTATATTACATGTGAAAATTCAGAGTAGAGGTTAACAGGTTTACTCGCACATGTTCATGTGGAGCCCATTTACCTAAGTAGAATGAATAATATTAGATGTAATAGAAACGACTAACTTTCATAATTAAAAACAAAGCTGCTAAAACTAAAAATGATTGAATTTTAATCCAATAAATACAATATATGTGAAAAGTGACATGTATGTGAAACTTATATATAGCAGAGTGTGTGAATGTATTTGTGGGAGTGGCAATTAGTTTTTGCTCCTACATAATTCATTAAGAAAAGAACTAATGCTTATATTAGTTATAAATTGCTGTTGTTAGGTAATTATTAGAATTATTATTAAGTCCTTTTATTCTGAAAAAAAAATCCTATGTGACTACACGGTGTGTACAGTAAGTGGCAGTGGCCATTGGTTCTTATTCCTGGATTATTAATTAGGTGGGAATAGAGGCTTTACATAGGCTATACATTACTGTTAATTATCAGAGGTTGTAGGTGTATTTACAGTTCTGTTTTAAGTTCATTCTGGTGTATTTGAACATCAGGCTCTTTTTTACTGTACACTCACAAAATGGTAAATGGCTCACTGGGGCAGTACCCACAGTTACAGTGCAACATCTAAAAGGTATTAATATGTATACTTAAGGTACGTATATGTACTTCTAAGTCATTTTACAGTATATATACCTTATACTAATATATACACCATTTATGTGCCTTAGGGTAGCACTCCAGTGACCGATTTAACTTTTCACTATAATGGAGCTGATACATAAATATGAAATTATGATGAATAAATTATTATTACACATATTTTATGTTAAGCAGAATGTATGAATGTGCAATAATGTGCTCATGCGTTGCTGGTTTGATGCTAATTGCATTATAGGAAACGCTTTGACATAGAAGTCACATCACATTTTAGATAACTTAAAGAAAGAAAAACTCATTTTACAGGTGATTTTTATTAATATTAATATTTCTTTTTAGTTGTTGGTTCTTGACTTTTGATATTTATTGTATTGATGTTCTGAATCATTTTTTATGTGGGTAAAAATTACTGTTTTTCTTGGCTCAGATATTTGGCTGTGTGCTTGTTTACTGCCTTGTTATATCAGTGATGTTGTTTGCCTTTTGCAAAAATGTTTCTCCATCATTACTACTCTAAGCGACCGACTTTGGATGCTCAGAGACTATAACGCCCTGACCCCTATCAAACATGCTCACACAATCAGCACAGGACTCTACATTTTACCACTGTTTCTATTTTACTACACATCTTCATTGCTTCTTTGTTTTTGTTTTTTTGGGCATTAAATCCCCATTTCCACCAGTCACTGACTTGGTTAGAGAGGTTAAGCTATTCACTACACAGTGATTTCATCACAGAGTTATGACTACAATGTTAACATGCATCATATTATTGGTGTTGTGCTTTCTGCTTTGTTACTGATGTCATGCTGTGGACTAGTTAAAACCAACTTCAGACACCCTTTAAAACAGTTTTCATTTGCCAGGACATTTTAGACAAGTCAATTAGCTGACCGGATTTCATGGGTCTCATTGAATGCGTATTAGGATAATAACACAATGATTATCACCATTAGTCCTGGCTTAATTAAGAGGGTGCTCCAATTAAAGAGGTATTCATGGGGAAAATGCATTTCAACTGGTTGTTCAATAAATACTAGTGACAGATTGAGGGTGAGGGGTTGTGGGGATGGATATCTGCCCAATCTTTCAGTCAGTTAACAATGACAATTGTAGTTGTTACTTATTAAAGGTATTTAATTCTAGCTGATTTTCTATTTGTTAAGGTTGCCTTTTATTATTATAACTTTTTTAAACTTTAGAGTTAATATATTCATTCATTCATTTTCCTTTGGCTTAGTCCCTTATTTAACAGGGGTCACCACAGCGGAATGAATCGCCAACTATTCCGGCATATATTTTACACAGCAGATGCCCTTCCAGCCACAACCCGGTACGGGGAAAGAGTTGCTATACCATATTGATATATAAAAAAGAGAAAAAATATTTCAACATCAACATCAAAAAATGCATTAAACATTACATTAAGGTTTCCCAAACTGGGGCTAATTTAAGAATGGCAGTGCATTTGTGGGTAGCTTTAAAAATCTCATGAATTAAATCACAAAATCATCAAATAAAATTTAAACACAAAAAAATATTACAATAAGATTTGTTTCCCATTAAAGTCATGGAATTGTGATAGCCACTATTTTTCTTTTCAAAAGCTTTTTTCAAAAGACTTTCAATTTCATAATCTTAATGTGTGGAAATAATAAAGACAGAGATAAATAGTGTTCCTACACTTCTAAGAGAAGAGCAGATGTGCTCAATATCTGCCAGCACTGGATAATCTGCAAAATGATCTGTGTAGAGTAAAGCAGCACATCTCAGATAACAGTCAGTCCCACATAAATCAACAGTCTGCTGCCAATATTCTTAGTTCAGTGAGGGTTTCAACTCTGTTGATGTTTTTTTTTTACTCTTGTATTTCTTCCCAAGTGTTCAAAGTGCCACAATTATTATTCCTTTTTGAATTTTGCCTTTCATGCAGTCTGTATTGTAGCTTTTGTAATGAAAGTTCTAGTTGATTAAGTTCTTCCAACGTTTTGTAATCAGATTTGCTATACAACCAATCAGAAAGGAGGGGGTTGTAAAGATCAAATAAATAATTTAAAAAAGTCAAATTGCTTAATCAAAAAATATTGCTTAAGCTAATAATACTGACTGAACAAATTAGACTTTCTCCAGAAGAAAAAATATTATAGAAAATACTGTGAAAATTTCTTGCTCTGTTATTTGGGAAATATTTGAAAAAGAAAAAATTTTTGCTAATAATTTTGACTTCAACTGTATATTGAGACAATAAAAGACTTTTTGACATTGTATTCATGTACACCTATTGTTGGAAGCCTCCACAACAACATTGGTAACTTTTAAAATACCATAATAGAGGTACTGTAATGAAAAAAAAAGTTTACCTTTTTTTCTAGTATACTCTGGATTTGTTTGGTGCTGTAATTTGCTTCTATCATATTCGTAGCAAAATAGAAAAAGGAGGGAATGTGAAGGTCAGAGGTCATTTTGTACTTGCATTATGAGTTGTAATATGAGAAAATAACCTGCTGGTTGATAAGGGAAGAGGAAGACTAGGAGACGGGAATGGAAAAGAGAGTTTAGAAAATGAGAAACAGATATCATTACTGAATCCTCCAACTGTCAGGCTGGGAACAGGACTCATGACTCATCTCTCCCTTCACAAATAAAACGCGCACAGCTCGGAACACACACAAAGAGCCATACACAAGGCCCACATGTACACTGCCAAAAATATCTGTCAAATATTTTTTTTCAGTATTTTGTGATTCACAGGTGTTTTTACATTGTTTATATGTAATTTATACAAACAACCCATATTTTTTTCAATATAAAACTGTCAATAAATGTCATTAAGTTAATACTTTAAGAATCAAATGTTCATGGAGCAGATATCAAAACGTTAATCAATGGAAATTGATTACAATTGTCAGACGTGTTATTTAATTATGTATATATTCTTTGTTAAACTTATAATAAAATACTTCAAAATACATTGATTGACCTGGTGCTCAACACATTTTGTATTAGATGGAAATCTATGGCGTGTGTGTAATAAAAAAAGTTCTTTTTCAAATATTTCTTAAGAAATATTTAACAGAGCAAGGACATTTTCCCACAGCATTTCCTAATATATTTTTCTTCAGGACAAAGTCCTTTTTTTCTTTTAGCTTGGCTAGAATAAAACCGCCAAGGTCAATATTATCAAGGTTGACTATATTATTAATATTATTACATAAATAATAAAATAATATTCATGTCACCATGACAAAGACAAAAGAAAATAGTTTTTAGAAAATAGCTATTTAAACTAATATGTTCAAAATGTGTTTTAAAAAATCTTGGGAAATATTTGAAAAAAAATTACAATTACACAGAATATTGTCTTCATATATTAAGTATTAACTATATACTTTTCAGGATTCTTTGATGCCATCATCCAGTAACCAATCGATTATTCTCTATTCCTCAACTATAAAGTTTGTACTTGTACAATGTTTGATATTCTTTCTAAAACAAACCTAGGGGATCACTCCATTATCCACAATTCCACTGAGGGGGACTTTGCTAAAAGGCCTCAAGTTCATGCTGAAAAAAACAGCATTTTATTTTCCATGCTCTTCAGTATGTAGGACAGAAGTCCCAGGAGTATTTCCATGCTGACACATACGCTGAGCTCAGGGCTTCGCGTTTGGCTTGAGGTTTTTGCAGAGTTGCTGACCCACGGCAGACGCCCCCTGGAACAAACAGCAGTGGTTCCCAGATGCAGCGCCCCAGGCATCTGACGGGACCAGACCCCCTACTCGTCTATCCCAGCCAAAACCAGCAAAACATGATCCATCATGCTTATGTGATTATCATAACAAATACTCTTACTCTCTCTACTTCCTCCATTGTGTCTCTGACTCTCCTTCATACTTCACTGGCTCCTCACAGCAAGCCAAATCCTGAAGTTGTAACAGAAATAAAAGAGTGGGACACACAACAAGGTGGCTCTCAGTGGGTTTAAAGGCAAGATATCAGTACTTTTGTTTGCTGTCGAAAACATTTTCTGCAGCTCTTGTGACTCACTTTTGGGATTTGCATCTGAATTTGCATAAAAATGAACGTAGGGTAAAAGTGATGTCATCACACTTGACAAGCTTGATGTGACAAATAGTGACGTGAGATGAAGTTCCTCTAGTGCGTCTGGGAGTTTATACTGTCATTGCTGTGAGGTTAGTTTGAGTTCACGTCGGAGTGTCAGCCATGTTAATTGAATTGAAGAAGATGATAGTGAGGATGTTAGGGTGGTTTGGAAAAAAAGCTTTTCAAATTAGCTATGGTAATTTGTAATTCGACAGCTTTGTAAGAGAAACATACTGAGAGACATGTCATGATATATCCCACTTTGGTGTGTTCAGTTTTAGACATTATTTAGTCTGATTTGTGAACAAAGAATTAATACTGATGAGTTGAATCTAATGAGCAAACAGGTTAATATTTAGTTCTTATTTATGGATACACTTCCTCTTCGATGAGTTCAAATCTGAGGATCAATCAGTTTGGTTCTATGATTCGAAAAGGAATCTTTGAAAAGCTTTCAAAAATCACTGTTTGAATTCATATTTTATATCATTTACAGATAGCTTTCCGTTCTGCGAGTTACAATTAGACAATCTGTAATATTTGTTAACTGATCATTGAAAATATTATTTCAAAAGCTTTGCAAGTGAAACAATTCATTGAGTTCAAAATGAGAAACTGTTCAGAATGAGTTAGTAAATGATAAACTATTCACATTTCATTGAGGCATATATTAACGGTTACTATGTTTGTTAATGAATGCTTTATTAATCCCTTATAACTGACAAGTGTGTAGTTATTAGAAAAAGCGTTACCAAATTACTCTTTGGAAATACTCATCAGCAAATATCGATTACATTGCAAAGATTAGATTTAATCTTTAAAATTCACCTTTTGTTTTTAACAAAAGCAATCAAAAGTCATGTTTGGAATGACGTAGGAAAATAAATGATGATTTGTGTGTGGTGGGGCGAAAGAAAACGCAGGGGTGCCCAAAGTAGGGGTGCCCAAAGGGGTGCTCTGTCCTGGAGGGCAGATGTCCTGCAGTTTAGCTCCAACTTCCTGTAACTCACCTCTGCTAATAAGTTTTAGTGTCTAAAAAGAGCTTGATTAGCTGGCTCATTTGTGTCTAACTCTGCAATTTGGGCACCCCCTGCTTTAATTGTTGTTTTTGGATTTATCCCCTTTTGTAAATAAAATAATACTGTTAATAGTAAATAATGTCGCTGTATAGTGAGTGTACGGGGTAAGATTGAAAAGCTTGTCAGGGATTTGTAGAGATTTTTCTAAACCAGCTGGCTCAGGCTTTTAATGTGCTCACTGTTGGAGCCTCTCTCCACTGGTAGTCTTATTATTTTTGTGCAGATTTAAGGAGATGGAGTAGTCTTGTCTTGGACCATTAGATTTTTATACCACGCTGTGAAGCAACTCTGATGCTTTGGTGAAAAAGAACATGCAATGCTTCCATACATGAGATCTGGATCCAAAAAGATCCAAGACTGTGGTAAATAACACAATTACATATTTATTTATTCATATTATATAAGCAGTAAACTCTTTTCCCGTCTCAGCTGATTGGATGGAATGATGTGTACCTCCACAAGCCTCATTGCTTCCACTGACACAGGCTCACTCATTCACTGACATTCTCACATTAAGTCTAAAATGAACACTCAAAAAAATATTGTATTGCTTGTTCAAACTACTTATTTAAAATGAGCTGAAACAACACAATTCTTGAGATTTCGTTGGGACAACTTAATTGTTTTGTTTAATCCACTTAAATTTGTAAAAACTAAAAAGTTAACTTAAGTGCTTAACTTATCGGTTGTGTAAAACTCAGCATTTTTTACAGTGAAGACTTTGTTCATACCAAAATGTAGTAAGCTTAGTGAGAAACTACTATTCAATTGACTCATTGATACTAAGTCATACACTTTTTGTCCCCCTGCTATGGAAGTCAATGGTTACAGGATTTCAGCTTTCTTTAAAATGTCTTCTTCATTAAAGTTTGGAACCATAACTTGAGAAGGACTGTAAATAGTGAGCAAATTTTCATTTCTGGGTGAACTATGCCTTTTCAATTTTGGAAATTGAGATATTTTACATCTCATGAAAACTGAATTAAGCTTTTCCTTAATGTATTTTTTTTTTTTACAAAATTTAGCCAGCATCGTTACAATATTTGGCTGAGATCATATTCCATAGTCATTTAGTGTATAAGATATATTTAGGTAAAATATAAAGTTTTTATGACAGTTAATATTTAATAATTAATATTTGGAGCTCCAATATTTGGAGTTAATGATTAATATTTGGAGCTGCACTGGGATCCTGAAATAAAGTGTTTTAATGTTATCAAAGTTTTGTTTTTATTATTATTATAAAGTATTGTTCCGTTGAATTACTTTTTTAGTGGGTGCCTTCAGTAAATCAGGGTAATTTATTATAGTCATTATTTTTTGCTCAGACAAATATTTTAAATTAATCAGGACCTTTTCTAATGTATGGGAGATGAAAAACTAGCCGTAATACACTTTCTTTGTTTTGACGTCTGAAACTTCGATTTGTCTTTTTTTAAAGTAATGTTTGCTGTAAATGTAGTTTTACCATCACATGAATAAGCAGTTTATTTAAATTGTGTATATATGTATTTGACAAATTGTTTTAAATTGTTTTAAATCTCATCCTTTGCGAGCACAAAATATTTCATGTCTATCAGAGAGAAATCATCTTTAAGGCTGTATGACATCTTTATTTGATATCATATGATCTAGAGGGTTCAAGAAACTCAAAAGAAATAAACTATTTTATCTACCCCTATCTAAGATGCTTATTAGCATTATTTGATACTATTACTATTATTTGATTCAAAAATACAAATCAAGTTCATGGATGAGGTAATGAGTAGATTTTAACTATTGTTGTAATTTGATTTATTTAAATTCACAATATTTTATTTCAGTCAAAGGAAATAACTGGACTTGTACATATTAAATGCTAATCTACTTCTCATACAGGTCACTTTATTTGTTTAATGAAAATGTGTGATAACGTAGTGTTGTTTTACATGGTTTAATTAATGATAAAAATACATACATAAGCATTTGATTGTTTTGCTATAATATTATTTTATGCATTATATGACTGACACAAACCAATTGTTGCACATTGCATTAAAATAGTTCACTCAAAAATGTATATTTACTCACTATTAAGCATTTACTCTCCCTCAAGTGGTTCCAAGCCTTTATGGGTTTCCTTTTTTAGTTGATCACAAATTTGGATAGTTTAAAGAATGTTAGAAACAGGTAACCATTCACTGTCATAGTAGAAAAACAAATGCTATAGAAGTTTACTGGTTTCCTACATAACTTACGTTTTTGCTCAATATAAGAAAGAAATTTAAACAGATTTGTGAAAAGTGTGAAGGATGAGAAAATGACACAATTGTTATTTTTGGGAGAATTATCCCTTTAAGATAGACCCAACTAGTTATGCTTGACCAGTGCTAGTGCATGTGCTGCAGGTGAGATGTGTCAGGATAAAGGCTGGATTGATGAGGCTGCCACAGCTTGTCAGAACTGACAAATTGACATCCCAGACATGAAGCAAGAGAGACATTACAGAATAGTGATTCACCGAGACCCTGTTCGCAAGCAGACCCTCTTTGTGGGGCAACACTAGTCTTTTCAAATGAATCATGGGAAATTGATTTAGGCTGGTTTATGCAATTGACATGAGATTAATCATGATGTGGAACATGGGGGGGAAAAGATACAAGAGAAAATATAAATGTGACCCCTGACCACAAAACCAGTCTCATTTTGCCCTGGTATATTTGTAGGAAAAGCCAAAAAGTCAAGAATGGAAAGGAAAAGTCAAAAATATTGATTTGTATTTGTATTTTTTTATTTTTATGCTAAAAGTCACTAAAACATTTATTAAAAATCATGTTTCATACATATTTTTTTACATTTAAATAAAATTTTTGATTAGTTTTAATAATTTGATTGGTATAAATGTGCATTGCTAAAGATTTATTTTGAACAACTTTACAGGGGATGTTCTTAATATATTGATGTTATGAACCCTCAGATTCCAGATTTTTACATGCACAAGTTATATATTGTCCTAATATGGGCAAAAAAAATTATTCAAAATTATCGATTTATCTTTTATGCCAAAAAAAATTCTAATATTAATTTAAAATCATGTTCCATAAAAATAATATTTGTTTTCTCCTGTATATATATATATATATATAATATGCATTGCTTAAGATTTTGTTTGCACAAATTTAAAGGCGATATTTTTAATATAGTGTTTATTTGAACCCTCAGATTCCAGATTTTCACATACAGTAGTTTCACATACATGTATCTTGATCAAATATTGTCCTACCACAAAACATACATCAATAGAAAGCATGTTTATTCAGGTTTTAGATCTCAGTTTCCAAATTGAGCCCTATGACTGGTTTGTGGTCCAGGATCATAAATAGCAAAAGGGAGAAAAATAAGTTTGGAAAACATGTTATTTTCCCCCTGCAGTTTGTTGAATAAAAACTCTATAAATTCCCAGAAAAAAAATCATTTGTCTACACATCACATCAGGGACCTGCAGATCCAAGAGCTCCATATTTGCAGTCCAAACCGGGAACAGACAAATACAAATGCAGGATTGGGAGGTTGGAATGTCTTTACTCTGTCTACCTAAATGTAGCTTCATCCAGCTTGATGCTACACTGTGCATGGCAATGAGCTCCCAGCCTGCAAACCAGCTCTTTCACTAGATTTGTTTTGCTAAAGTGAATACTGATGGTCTGCCTTAAGATGAATTGCTTCATGTTAGCATAAAAAAAGAGAAAATTAAAGATATCTGATTTCATATCGGCCATACGCTCCGTATACAGAAATTTTCACCAGCACAGATTTCTTTTTCATCATCTGATGAACTAGATTCTCTCTCTCTTTATCTTTCTCCTGCACTGATAGGCACAACTGCTCTGCTCTAAACCAATTGAGTGGCCTGTGGAGGTAGAATTTTAAAGCATTACAGTCCAATGCAACAACTGATCCAAAAGGTAGTTATTCTCCTTTATAAGATACATTTTTTAGTCAAATAAAGCAATATTATTCACAACTTTCTAATAAAAAAAACAACAACAACAGCAACAGCAATCATAGAGAGAGCAAGGTAATTGAAAATAAACCTACATTTAATAATAAAATGCTTTTAACGTTTAATTAATTGGTAGTTTTAAACCAGTGTTTCTCAACCACGTTCCTGGAGGACCACCAGTTCTGCACATGTCTCCTTAACCAAAGAGACCAGATTGACTGAAAGACCTGTAATGGGTGTGACAGACAAAGGAAACATCCAAAACATGCAGTGTTTGTGGTCCTCTAGGAACGTGGTTGAGAAACACTGTTTTATACTATATTTTTCTTATTTGGTGACAGTGGTCAAACACTTCATCGCAAATTGTATTTATTTATTTGTATTGAGCCAAATATGAGTTATCATAAGTTATCAGTTATCATATGAGTTATCATTAAAACCAAGTTTGACTCCTTGTGAATAAGAATTATGTCAAAATACACATTGATTCCATTATTGCTTTATATCTTTAACAACATGCATGTCTTTGAAAAGGCAGGACTAGTAACTAATTTCCGGAAATAAGGATGTAAACAAACAATATATAAAGAGAGAAAACTTTATAAAGGCAGGAGACAAACTGTTCCTCCACTGCATTCCCTGAGAAGCACAAATATCATCATCAATACCTTTTTTTTTTGTTTTAAAAGCAGTCTATAGAGTGATTTAAATGATAGTGTCACAAATTTAAACATGCTATCTTGCTGTCAGGACATTGTGAAGACTTTATAAAGACAAGAGACAAACTGTTCCTCCATTGTGTAATTTCACTTAGAAAAATCTCTTGTTGGTTCCTACAGTTTTTTTGTTGTTGTTTGTTTTCTTTTAAAAGCAGTGTATAGAGACATTTAAATGACAGTGTTACAGAAATTTAAACATGCTATCTTTCTGTCAGGACATCGTGACGACTTGGTTTGCCATCATCCACTGTGACACAAAACAATCAATTCATACCCTACACTCACCATACCCTAAAATATTTAGGCCCAACAAATAAAATGTATGCATTCTGATTGCATATAACATTTCTATCCATTTGGATTACATACTTTTAACATTATTGAGCTAATAAGCTTTATGTGATTTGATACGTGTTAGTTAAACAAAAATAAAACAAATAAGAATTTTGTGTTTATTGTTTCATCTGTTGTGTGGAGTTTGGATCTGCGTCAATTTTGCCCCTGGATATTAATTAAACCAATCTCATAAAATGTAGCTATTTTGGATCTGAATTTGTCTACAGCTAGATATATTTATACCATATTAATATCTTGTAACAGATTTTTGATCTGATTTTAACAGATTTAGATTGCATGTTGTCAGATTCCTTACAATCATTTCTTCTAAAAACTGACAAATTAAATGAGATCAAACGGTTACAAACAGTTAATGATAAACTTCATTGTGGTTAATTTGTTTGTGTACATCTGATGGATCTTCCCAAAACATTATTGATATTGTGTAGTGCAAATTAGTTATATTTATTGTTAAAACATTTTGTGAATCCCCTACTGTAAACATATCAATTTAGAAGCACTTTAAAGGCAGTTTTCTTAGTATTTCAGGTCACTGTGACAAGTTTTTAGACTCCTACATTTTCTTCCTACTGTGTAGAGCATGTTAGATTTAGTGAATGACAATTGCTTCAAGCCAGGCAGGGAGGAAGAACAAAAGGCAAAATATAACATGACCTTCAGATTTCACTAAATTCATAATACCCCGCTAGAATTTTTTTCTCTCTGCATGGATAGTGCCTCGGGAAATCAATTTTGGCCCTACAGAAGAAAAAGAAATACCCTCATAGTCTTCTTTCCCACAAACAGACACATTATTCAGTGTCACAGAAACATTACACAAGCCGAAAACTGAAAAATGAGCAAGATGACCCACTTCTGTGATAGCACATCAAGAGCTTTTCACAAGGTCAGACGGTTAGAGCGACACTTCCCTTCCTAATTTCCCTCGCTTCTCCAAACTAAAAACAGTCTCTATTTGCATGAAAATGCTGGTTTATGCTGATGTCGTTGTGCTTGTTTATTTAGATAAGAAGTCGGGTGTCCTAAGATATGTGCCGTTGCTCTTTTTCAGATAGAAAAAGTGCATCTGGAAGAGCAGAGCAGGAATTTCTGCATCTGGCTGAGAGGAATCCCAGAGAGTTTTGAGGGAAAGTGATGATCTCTGCCTGATGATGGCTGAAGTTTTGTCCTGCTTCCTGACGGAGCTGCAGGGAAAATCCAGCTTTGATAATCACACAGCAAACAGGAATCCTGCAGAGCCTGTTGGGCCAGACCACCATGTGTGAGGACAAGACAAGCACAACCAGGTCCATCTATCTCACTCAAACACAAATGGGCATGTTTTAGTCATCTCTTGGGTTTTTTAGAGATTTAGGGTGCAGTTTGCTAAGAAATAATTGAGTAGGCTGACTGATTTTTTGTGCTGTTTTAGTTCTCTGAAGGAATAAACAAATCTCAACTTCTTTATTCTATGCCACACACACACACACACACACACACACACACACACACACACACACACACACACACACACACACACACACACACACACACACAGTAGAAAATGAAGCATTTTAGCTTGTAAACTTGACATATCCGTGTTGTTTATGAGTTTGCTTACACAATAATGATGTACCAACTAATTATTACTTTGCATTTTTTATGCACAGGTGAAATGTAAAAAAAATAATGATTTTTTTACACAAATTAGTGAAAATGACCAAAACAACTAACAAAAAAAACCTGCATTATGCATGCCAGGTTTGTAATGGCACTTTATAAAGAAAAACCATGCACCTGCATGCATACAATACAGTGAAAAAAAATGATTTATTAGATTTTTTTGGATACATTTTCTTTTTTATTTAAATGGATACATTTTTAAGGTAACTGGTTGCAAACAATTTATATGGGCTGAATTAAAAAAAAAATTAAGTTGAACATTACTAAATTCAATTTGTTTGTTTAAATTCAGCCCATATAAATTGTTTGCAACCAGCTACCTTAAAAATGTAGTAAACCCAATGAATAATTTTTTTCAGTGTAGTCTGCCATTGTTGTTTTAATGATCAAGAACGTATTCCTGCATATAGACTAAAAATGTAATGCACATGTACGTGACATAAGTTTTAACAGAATTGTGAAATTGAAAGACTCAGAAATGTGCATTTTGCATTTTAAGGCCACCAACGTGCTTTTGCAATGTAACCGAAAGGTCAAAATACAATGTAAAATGTTTTCAGTTCCCCCTAAAACTCCCCAAATCCCCCTAAAACTAGAGAATTTGAACTTTGCAGAACTAAAACTGTAATAATAAAAAATGAAATACAAAATAAAATAAAACTGTATATTACAAAACAATAACAACAATGGCAAAATCATCACTCAAATTAAAAAAAAAAAGATTTTCGTTGCTTGTTATTTGGTACAATTTAATAGTTTTATGTTCAATCCACTTAAATTTGTAAAAACAATTAAGTTAACTTAATCCATTTGTGTTGGGTCAACATAAAGGAATTTTGTGGAACCCAGCATTTGTTTTACAGCGATGTTCAGAATTAAAACAAATTAAAAGAAAAGTTGAAACTATCAAATAAAAGGTAATTCAAAAAATAGAAATAGATGCTTGTTTTTAAAAGAAAATACTGCAATAGTGTGTGTATATTGCTGATTAAACATGTTATATTAAAATGCACTGTATGTGTATAAATCCAAAAGTTGGATTGTTCACAGAAAATGCAGTCCTTTAAAGCTGTCATCACCATTTGAAATGTGTTTGATTGCTGATTCTCACTTATTAGTTAGTCCCAGAGCTCAAAAACATTTTGGTGATAAAATATTGATTTTTACTGCAGAGTTACTGTTTGCACTTCATAACTCAACATGATGGACAAATGATTGCATTTTTTATCTTCTCTCCCACGAGTTGAGTGAAAAATGGCTGTCTCTTCAACGAGTGCATTAGTTTCGTTCCATACTTTGGTGTTATTTATTTCTACTCTGCCTGTAGAACTGTCAAAATGTCACCCAACTATTCAAAAAGTGCCAAGTGCTGGTAATGAGTCGAGTCTTCCATCAGGATAGAACTTCTGTGATATTTACAGCAGCCTGTAAAGAAAATGTATAGCTTTAGTGGATCCATGAGTTCTTGCCAGGAAAAAAGGAAACGCTTTCTTTTTTATCAATCTGGCAACAAACATAGGCATGTAATGTGTTTGCGTAGAGGGCACTAGCATGGCTCTGTCAGATCCATCTCATGATTTTTTCATAGCTGTAAAGTAGCAAATCAGATTGTGAAGTAAAGAAGGGAGAAAGAGGGTGTCAGGCGCGGCGAGGGCAGTGCTAGTAAAGTGACGGCCATAAATCATGCCAGACATATGCAGCAAAGTGGATCTTACATCTGTGTCTGCAGCGAGTCTCAATTTAGATGGTGAACTTTAGTGAACAAACAGATGCGTACTTTAGTTCAGACGGAGCAGGGCTGAGAGGGTTGATAGGAACGAATGCTGTCGCAGTGCTTTTAAGAGCCTGGCTATGTGAGGATTTTTGGATGCTTCTCTCCCCTACAGTAAAAGAAGAATGATTTAAGGGAACTGTTTGGCATGAGATGTGTAATTATGCACTGTATAATACAAGATTTTTGTTGTTGTTGTTGTTGTTGTTGTTGTTGTTGTTGTTGTTGTTTATCTGTCTGGTGAAACATTTTGTTAATGGAATCACACTGAAACATGTACAAGTGAAATGTGTACATTTATTTATTCATTCATTCATTTTCCTTCGGCTTAGTCTCTATTTCAAATGTCACCACAGCAGAATGAACCGCCAACTATTCCGGCATATGTTTTACACAGTGGATGCCCTTCCAGTACTGGGAAACACCCATATACTCTCACATTCACACACACACCCATACACTACGGCCAATTTAGTTTATTCAATTCACCTATAGTGTATGTGCTTGCACTGTGGGGGAAACTGGAGCACCTGGAGGAAACGCACGCCAAAACGGGGAGAACATGCAAACTCTACACAGATTTGCCAACTGGCCTAGCCGGGACTTGAACCAGTGACCTTCTTGTTGTGAGGCGACAGTGCTAACCACTGAGCCATTGTGCCGCCGAAATTTGTACATTACTGAACAATGCTAAATCCTGAGGCATTTAATCTTGTAATTTTATGTAATTATGAATTATGTTGTAATTGTTAATAACTATGTATAATTTTGCGGTATATAACAGATCAATAACATGTCATCGCCTTTTATATCTTCTTTTTTTTTTGTGAATTTAATTTCCTGTTCTGTGCTTGCGTCCGTGCGTGTGTGTGTGTGTGTGTGTGTGTTTTAGTGACATATCAGGATACAAATCTGTTTAATGACACAGTTATGACACAGGTATTACAAAAAGGTGACTTTTTTTCTTCAGAAAATAAAACTCTGCACAGTTTCCTGTGATGGTTTGGTTTGGTTTAGGGGTAGGGTGGGGTTAGAGCAATAAAAAATACAGTTTGTATAGTATAAAAACAATGAAACCTATGTAATGTCCCCACAATTGGCAAAAACAAATGTGTTTGTGTAATAGTTTGTTAGAATGACTATAATCGACTGTTTAAAGGTACAACATTTAAGATTGATTGGTTGATCAATAATGTGATTGTATGGGTCAAAGGTTAATGGAAAAATTTAAAAATTGCCTCAGATTGCAATGGACCCTTTTTACAAACCTGTTATGACGTGTTTAATGGTCATCATAATGTTAAATTCTTGAACGTTTTTAATATTAAGATTTTTTTTAAATCGTATGAACATTTATATGTATTTATGACCATATTGTATCATCTTTGCGTCAAATTACAAAAAACGAATTACCGCTTGTGCGAGGCGTTTCTAATGCAGCGTCTATGAGGTTGAGAGTAAATTTGACATTATTATTTCTTCTGGCAACTGTTATCAGTCTCACACAATTTTTTTCCTTTTTCTGAAAGTCTTGATAACACCGTCGTGAATTATTACTTTTATTATTTGAGCAAATAAAATTGTAAAAAAAATATTTGTTGTTCTCTCCCATTCACTGTGCTCTGAGTTTACCCAGCTATGATGCCTTCCGCTACTGAAAAAACACGGAAATGTGAAAAGGGTCCGTAGAGAGGCTAACCTGAATTGCACAGGTTGCAGAACTGTGCACCTGTTTCACTTATGTTTTGTCATGCATATGTGAGTTGAATGCACATGACCACCACCAATTCATTATTATGAGTCTAAAATTCTTTCTTTAAGGAGTTATGAAACACTAAACGGGTTATATAAATGACACTAAGAAGCATTACTGTAATGAAGATTTGTAATAAACTTCATTAACATGATGCAAAATACAAATGCAAATGCTGTGCATAAAATAGTGGCGTTTGTGTAATATGCTTTAAAAAACATTTAGTATATAAAAAATCTAAAATCATTGAACATTTTAAATTCAAATATACCATATAGTTGAATTTAAAAATGTGTAGGTTCTGTGTTCATGTTAGATTTGTAGAAATATTACTTCTTTTTTTTATGATTAACAAACTAATGATCAGGGTTATTTATTGGTACTGTAAACCTTGATGACTTTGCCTCGTTGATTGCCATATACTGGCCCTCCAAAAATATTTTTACCTCTGTATTCTTGCCTATAAAGACTAATATAGATGCCTGTATTATTGCGCGTGCTCTTCAAACTGTGAAACTAAATCACACAAGAAACGCATAGTACAACTCATGCCAAAAAAACAAACAGCACATTGAATTATGTAACAGCCTGCACCCCATCACACCCCCCTCCTCCACGTAGATATAAAAAGTCAAGTGTCTTTGTGAAAAAATGTTTGCCGCATGTGTGCCAGGTTGTCATGGAGTAATGAGCAGTGACAGGCAGATGGCTAAAGCACAACATGTGTCATGAGACTGGCTTGTGTCCAAAAAAAAGTGTCTTCAATCAATCTCTATAGATTTGACACTCTCCTGCAATATGTATCAGAAACATGTATGCAGTTCCTTCAGTGCCTTATTCAATAGACTCCCATTTATGTCTCTTCAGTGTATGACTTCACTCCTCTATATGCACTTAGCCAGATCAATCAATCTCTCTGATGGGTAATTCCAGACATTCATTTCTCCCTATTTTTAATGGACATCTAGTGCATTAAAGGGACATTCCACTTTTTTTGGAAACAGGCTCATTTTACAAGTCCCCTAGAGTTAAACAGTTGGTTTTACCATTTTTAAAGAGGACCTAATGTATTATGCAAAAATAACTTTTATAAGGGGTTTAAACACAGTTGTGTGGCAGCAGTCTGTGAATATGACTAGCCTTTAATGGTAAAAATTCATTAATTTTATTTTTATAATCACACTTGATAAAAACATGTCTGATTGACATTCTCTTTTTGTACATGTCATCAGAGGGAAAAGTCCCGCTCATTACTGATGATCGCTCCCTTAGTAGCATAGGACATTAGTCTTTTGAATCTGCCACAATGCTGACACATGGGCATTTGTAGCCCCGCCCTCTTTTGAAAAAAAGCACCTCATTTGAATTTAAAGCTACTCCAAAATGGCACAATTAGGATTAAAGCATAAAAAAGGCTGTTTCAAAGAGTTATAAAACATTAGTTAAATTTCACATACACACTCTAGGGACATCAGATCTCTTATAAATCTCATAAAATGGACCATAATGGGTCCCCTTTAATCCATTCCATTCATCTCTAGGTCTGGCAGGAGCACTTTTAGCTTAGCTAAGCATAAATCATTGAATCAAAGTAGACCATTATCATCTCGCTATAAAAAGTAAAAAAAGAAAGAATGAGTTTTAATAATTTTCCTATTTAAAGTTACATCATTTAAGGGTACATTAAGTACATCTGTAGTTACATTGTGTACTAAGGCTGATGGGGAAATTAAAAGTTGCTAGGCCAATATGGCTAGAAACTATACTCTCGTTTTGGCATAAACAATAAACTTTGCTGCCAAAGCTTTTCTTTGCTGCCACACTATGCAGCACCTGAAAATAGTCCCCAGTTAGTAGATAGCAGTGCTGTGTACAGCCATGTTACAGCGGCAAAGCTCCTTTATGCCAGAATGAGAGTATAGATCCTAGCTACAACCCCCTAGCAATAACTACTTATTGTTTTCTGTTGGTCTTGGTACACAATGTAACTACAGAAGAGTCCAAATTTAAATAGAAAATTGATTGAAACCTTTGTGAATTTTTTGAGTAAGATGCTAATGGTCCAATTTGATTCAATGATTTATGCTAAGCTACATTAAAAGAGCTCCTGTCAGACCTGGAATTGTAAAACACTGTTTTAACTATAGTGGACTTGAGAGAGAGAAAAAAAACTGGAGCGTTTCTTTAAGAGCAAGTTTTCTTCATCAGTCCAGCTCTGTTTTATTCGTTTCCTGCTGTTGCCTTGGCATTTTGTCATAGCTGCTGCTGTTATTTTCACATTATGTTCTTTATCAGCATGTGGCGTTTACACATGAAGGCACGTAAAAACACATTTTGTTTTTTGGAACCAGATTTTGTTGGTCACTTCCTTTCCATTTCTATTATAATTTGCCACCATCCACTATAATTTGAAGAGCCATTCGCTCTCAGAACATCGTGTCTAGAGTTGAGAGTGTTAATCTGAGACTTAATGTATTATTGTTGTGGTATTTCATGATAAAACTCGCTCCCGCAGACTCCAGGGCCCACTGAACTTACTCTTTGGAAAGCTCATTAAAATAAACCATCCAATTTTACAGCCACATTGAGGGCAGAAAAAAAAGTGAATGTGCCTTCATCATTTTTAAAGCCAGAACTGTGTAAGACTGAGGAAAGAGAGAATATTTCCTCAAAACATAAGAGTCGATAGTCACTGGAGGGTGTTCACCAAAAACGAATTGTGGTATGCCGTTAACACAGTTTATTATTTTTTTACTTTGCACTTGCTCGATTAACATCCGTTTTATAAAAGGAATTATGCAAATTTCATATGCAAATCCAAACAAAACCAGTGTTCGGTGTGATTTGTATAGGGTAGTTCTTGAACTTAACTGATTCTAAATTCTAGCATATGCATAATGTAGACTATACTGCAAACTGAAATACTTCTCACATCTCTGTATATGCCTAGATATATTTTCTGCATAATTTGATGACTATTTTAAATAATTTTATAGGAAATGCTTATTTTTAGTACATCTATTTTTCCCCAAAAAAATCGTGCTGCCTTTCTTTTGTTTAATCAATTAACCTGTCGAGTCATCTCAACTTACATCAGTCAAAGACACTGATTAATGTAAATGAGATATACAGTAAGAGATATTAAGCTAAAAGAATACATTAAAGCATTTAGTTGAAATATAAATATATCGAATATTTCACATTTAAAAAATAGAGTATAAATGGCAAACCGGAAAAGGTCATATAGATTGAGGTTTGTTAAAGTTCAGGTCTATTATGCTGTTCTGAAGCATGCTGTAATATGATGTGGAAATGCTTTACAGTCTGTGGGCTCGGTGTCTGTCTCTCTAAGGTGGATTCATGTATGAATTTGATGGAGCTTGCTGCAGAGCATGAAATTACATTAGCCATTGCACTGGCTCTGGCTTACCACACCTGTCAGCCTCGTCAAATGATGGAAGGCTTTTAGTAATAGTAATGGTAATGTTAGGGTAGACTTTTCCAGGCCTAAAAACCCGTTTCGGTATTAAATGCGGAGCTGACCGTTTCATGTTCAAAGGGTTGAGTAGTTTTATCAGGAATCCCTTACGCTGTCTGACATCTGAGTCAATTGAACTTCAGGTTGTTTTCAGTTTATCTTCCTGTAAAAAAAGACAATTTTATGGGTTTTAAAGTCTGTCAACTGGAAGTTGCTGACACTTTTATTTCAGTATGTTCATGTATTTGCAACCTAAATGGAATATCGAGTAGGGGGTGGGGGTTTATTTTGCACATAATACTCTCGTAGCAAACTAACAGTAAGAAGGGCGTGGTTAAGAATATCGTGGCTGAAGCCGTCAAACTGATATCAACCGAAGGACCGCCACTCCAAACGCACATGTCAGACTTTGATTAAAGATTACCAAAACAATTTTTTTTTCATTGGATTAACTTGAATAGATTAATTGTTGGCCTAAACAATAACAGAGTAAACATTGTAAATTGTAATTTCACACTGGCTTTATGTCAGGTGTCTGTTCTGTGTCATTTCCATGTGCCTTGTGTTTTCTCATGCCCAGTGTTCCATGTTGTCTACACCCCGTGATTCCTGTGTGTCGATGTTCCAGTGTTTCCAGTGAGTGTTCTGTTAATAAATCTGTGTATTTTTGATAATTCCCGTGTCCCTGTGCCTTCATGAGAGAGCAGGTGTGACACTTTAACTGCCACTATATAACGCCTAATTATGCAACAACAATATAATCAGAAGTTAAACTAGTACACATCAATTAGACTAGTACACAGTTTAATTAATAACTAATATCTTCATTTGCTCTTTTTGTTTTTAAAAAGTCACCGAACTGCAAATAAATGACTCAATCATTATTGAAATGGTCACATAATGTGAGGTTTTGTTGATATATTCATAACCTTCTATATCATCTGATGTTTATGCCGATTGTGTAAGCAAACTTCAATCATGTTTAATCACTTGTCCAAACAGAAACTGAATATAAAAAGAGCAAACAGGAGACGGCCTGTGATTAATGGAGGTGCTGTCTCAGGGTCTTTATAGACAAATACTTCGAGGAGAAAGTCATTGATGGTCTCATTGATCTTTCCATAAATTATTCACTACATTAGTAGTGTTCTGATGTTTTCGATTGCGCCATATCACTGAGATTAGATCCTGCCTGATGAGTACTAAGATTAATTTCAAGTAGCCTATATTTCATGCCTGCTCAGGCACACGTTTGTAAACAAGCCGCAGCTTTGACCTGTTCCGTATAAAGTGAATGCAGCTGTGAAATGCTTTTAAAACTGTGTGGGCTACCGCTATAAAAAAGCTTTTGCACTTAACCCTGAGTTATCGGCTTTATAAACCCTGGGCTGAGGTCACTTTTAACTCTGGATAAAGCAGTGGTTTGCACTTGTGTTATGCAGCGTGAAACGATACAGTGATTTAATGCCAATTGTTGCAGTGAGTTTTTTAGAAAAATAGCATGCAACAATAAATGCACAGTGCATCCCTCATTAAATATTCATTAGCAATGTATTGACTCAAAAACCCTTGCGTTTTGTTTTTTTTAAGACAAAAATGAAATGTTGAGAAATCTTAACCTAAATCTAATAGTCAGGTTTACAGAAGAAAAATCACAATTAAATATATTTCCTGAATTTCACCATGCATTTTTACCTTGTTTTTTGCTCTATTGTCCAGCAGCATTTGATGAGGTTCACAAGGTGAGGTACTGAGCAAGTTTACTAAATGTTAGGATGTAGTAAACTAGTATTGTACAAGAAACTGAGCAGAAGTTGGCTTCATCAAATAATAGTCTGCTTGAGATTAATATTTTGAGATTGTATGGGATTAAATATCCTCCTCTTCTAAAAATTGTAAATTGTCAACGTATGTAAGAAAGGTAGACCATGTTTCAGAAAATGTACTTTAGATTTTTTTCAAGCTGAATAAAATACATCACATCTTTGATCCATCTACTATGTGTTGGGGGCTCAGTTTTTTCCAATAGAGAAGAATTAAACGCCTTGCCAATAGTGTGGTGAAAGCAATTACTATACATATTTCTTCTTTAAGCACAATATTTTTGGGCTGCTTCCAAAAATTGCCAACAGGGGTTCAGGTTCAATAAGAAAACCACACATTTAAGTAAACGATTGGAAAATATTTTCTCAAAACCTCCCTAGATTTAGGCAGGACCAAAACATGTGGGCAGTTATGGCTGGTGAATTTGAGCTACTGCATGCTGGACTAACAGTAGGATAGATCCTAGACCATTTTAAATTTGTAAAATGTAGCCGATGAAGTATTTTAAACTGAATAAGGGCATGTCTGGTACTGTGTGATGATGAGTGTACATTATTTAAAAAACCATCCCATTCTGACTCTGTGAAGTCCCGGCTCAAGTCAAGCTGCCAAGAGGTTTTAATATGTTCTAGACTTTGAGGATCTATTGTATCTGTCATGTTTTAAGTATAAATGGTGCAGCTAATGTAAAAATTCCAAAAAGAAAATGTACACTTTAAATGCCTGATACGTGCATTTATCAGTGAAGGAATTCAACATGTGCTGCTTTTGTTACAAAATGGCTTTTAGACTTTAAATGACAAAATAACCATTTGAGCACATAATGCATAAGTGCATAAATAAGTGTACAGTTTGTTGCTGATTTGAAATATGTAATGTAATTGGCAATTTTTGCAAGAAGTTTTTAAGATTTAAGGGTTTTGCCATTTTTGGATTGATGCCTGATAAATCTGCCCAGAGGTGTTGCAAATATGACCTTGGAGTGAACAGTGTTCTTAGATTAAAACTTAGCTTTAGTTTTCCATAATTGTGTTGTTTCTCAGCAACGAAATGAGTTCTGCTGTAAGAGATTCGACTTAAAGGATATGAGGGATCAATTAAGTTTTTCCGTAAGGTACATTTATGATTTATAGGCTAATTAATAAATATATGTTATTAGCTAGCTCAATAAAAAAAGCAATATATACCATAGAAATAAATGCACGGACTGATGGATGGATAAATGGATCAGTCGATGAATACACAGATGGATGAATTCATGGATGGTTGGATAGATATTGATGATATTTTTACAGATGGGTGTTTGATTTGTGTAATTAGTTACTGACATTATAAATTTGCAAATATATTATCTCGTGATTTACAAATGTGCAGTGTTAAATCATTAAAGGGATAGTTCACACAAAACTTCTGTTCAAAACAATTCTGTCATCATTTACTCATCCTTTACTAACACGTTTGAGTTTCTTTCTTCTGTTGACCAGAAAAGAAGATATATTGAAGAAAGCTGGAAACTGGTAACCATTGACTTGCATGTTATTTGTTTTTTCTACTATTGAAGTCAGTGGTTACAGGTTTTCAGCTTTCTTCAAAATATCATCTTTTGTGTTCAATAGAATAAAGAAACTCATAAAGATTTGGAATCACCTTAGGATGATGAAATAATGGGTATATTTTCATTTTTGGGTGAACTACCTTTAAGAGGATCAATGCAGTATAAACAGAAACAAACAAAACTATCTTCTTTATTGAACAATAAATCATATAGAAAATATGGTATGAAACAAGGTTTGAAAAAAGAGATGGAAGCTGTATTTCTTCCTCTAACGCTGAGCACATTAACTTATTTGTTCCACAGTAGGAAAACAACAAAATCGAAGTGTGCCAAATGTTTTCCCCACTTTTTTTCTCTCCCATTGCCAAGACAATGTTCTCTTCAGCTGCCAGAAGATGAATGGAAATAGGTGTGATGGGAGGAGACTGATGCCTGCTAGGAATATAAAGCACTCGGAGTCTCTCAAAAGACAAAGACTGCAAGGGGTTAATGAGTGGGGGACGGTGACAGGAGAGAGCCTATTATCACGCAGCTGAGATGGATATTAAATTGAGTCATTTCTTTCTGGTCCAGCTGGCAGGCTGCGATAAGGCCCATTCCACTGAACCTGTGAACCCTCCAGAATCCATCAAACTACAGAGCGCAGGCCTTTAAACACTGCACACCTTTGTGTCTGAGCCTCGTTTACACTCCACAGAGTGCCGGAGGATTGTAACGCTAGACTAATTGATAATTATTTGCCCTCCGTGAATTTAAGATACCTTATAAAAAAGAAAGGTTGTGCTGACTTTTGTGATTTCCAGTGCCGTATTGTCTCTAACCAACCATAAAGAAGCCAGAGGTCCGTAATCTGCTTTCTAGACACCATACTACAGAAAATAATTTTAAACTTCATGAATGGATGGATAAATGGATGATTGATACACAGATGGATAGATCGATGGACACATGGATGGATAAGATTGATGGATGGATGGATGGATGGATGGATGGATGGATGGATTGATGGATGGATGAATAAATGGATGAATGGATGGATGAGTTGATACACTATATGGATGGATGGATATGTAGATGGATTTATAAATGTAAGAATAGATGGATGGATATGCAGATGGATTGATGGATGGATATGTAGACAGATTTATGGGTGGATGGATGGATGGATGGATGGATGGATGGATATGTAGATGGATGATGGATACACAGATGGATAGCTCGATAGATATATGGATGGATAAGATTGATGGATAGATTAATTGATACAGTATATGGATGGGTGATATGTAGATGGATTTATGGATGGATGGATGGATAGATGGTTGGATGGATGGATATATAGATGGATTTATGGATAGATGGTTATACAGTATGGTTGGATGGATATGTAGATGGATTTATGGATGGATGATGGATATGCAGATGAATTTATGGATGGATGGATAGATAAATGGTTGGATGGATGGATGGATATGTAAATGGATTAGTAGGTGGATGGATGGATATGTGAATGAATTTATGGGTGGATGAATGTATATGTAGATGGATTTATGGTTGTAAAGATTGTTTAATGGATGGATATGCAGATGGATTTATAGGTGGATGGATAATTGGTTGGATGGATGGCTATGTAAATAGATTTATGGATCGATGGATGGATGGATATGTAGATGGATGGATAATTCATAAATTTTATATTCATAAAATGCAATAATCCTTAATTAGTTTTTTTTTTTAATTAAAGCTTTAATTGTAGATTGATAGATTCAGTCTTGCACAGCTCTGTCATACTAGTGTCTGGTCTAACATGTTTAAAACACTCCATGCTTTGCTAAGTTCTCAAATAATCCACGATTTGCAGCATTTTATACTATCAGAAAAAAAAATCAGCTAAAACATATCTCATCTTTATCACCTGAGCGGCGTTGAGAACTAGCCATTTAGCTGCTCGGGGAAACGGCAGCATAATCAGTACAGCATCGTAAAAAGCAATTTAGAGTCTAATTAAAAGAAACATCCCAAATCATCACTGGCCTCTGCTCATTACTGCATTACTGTGCTGGGTCAACAGTCTAAACATTTGGTTAATCATAACACAGCAAAAGCTGCCACACAAGCCCTGCCAACATGGTAATTACTATAACTGGCATCAAAGACAGGGAAGCAGAGAGCTACAGAGCCAGACAGGGAAAAACTATTAGTCATCTTCATCAAAGAATAACTACTACTTTATGGTGGATGTTTTCATTTCTTTTGATTCTGCATTATAATCAGCATTGTTACTTTGCACAGTCGAAAAATGAGTAGTCCTCCTGTGAAATTTGAATTCCTTTAAAAAAATTTGAATTCCTTTTCAAATATTTCCCAAGTGCTGTTTAACACAATGATGATTTTATTTCTAACACATTTTTAAACACAATAGTTTTCATAACTAATTTGTAATAGCTAATTGGTAACATTAATGTTTACTTAAATGTTGTGTTCATAAGACTTTAGTGAAACTTACTGTATATAATCATGACATAACACAGGTTTTAAGCATGCTTATGACAACTGTCATTAAGTGTCATTAATTCAGTTGTCAATTTAAATGCAAAGATGACATTGTTTGAGATGTCTTTGTCACGGCAACTTGGCATAAACAAATATATCACAAGCTGTCTTTGTCATGACAACCTGACATTACCAAGACAACACAACTTGTCATAAATCTGTCATAAACATGATTACCATGATGCCGTTTTAATTATGTCATGAATATTTTTCTGGTCACTTTCTTTAGTGGAACAAACTGAATTTGTCATTAAAACTTCTCATTAAAAGTGTCCATTCTCTGTCAAATAATTTTATGACATCACCATTAATATTTAATGACAAGTTATTGACAGGTTTTACTGTATTTGAGGTCAAGAAAAATATTATAAATGTAAATTATTTAATGTAATAAAATTCATGACATTCATTGGGGTTAAGGAGATTAATAATATTCACCTTAGTATTTATTTATTTACTTATTTGTTTACTTATTTATTTGCTTATTTACTTAATTATTGTTTGTTTATTTATTTATTTATTTATTTATTTATTTATTTGTTTATTAATTTGTTAATTAATTTATTTGTTTATTAATTTATTTATTTCAGCCAAGCTAAAATAAACAGGACTAGGAATAATATAATAATATAATAGGAAATATTTTGATAAATTTCCTTGCTCTGTTAAGCAGCACTTGGGGAAATAATCGAAAAAAGAATTCAAATTTCATAGGAGGGCTAATAACTTATCAAATGTACTTATCAAATGTCTTCAAATGTGCAACCGGAGGGGCAGATTTATAACGGCAGCAAGCATCCTCAAGAACTTTCATTTTGATTGTTATCTGGCTTGTGTTTATTTGTGATTATTCGTCAACTTTAAAAAAGCTTCAGGCTGTGGAGACATTGAGGTTTAGACCTTCCGGGGGAGACTCATCTATTACCTTTTTCCTCTGGTGGCAGCGCAGGGCCAGACGAGCCGTCACACATCAGCCTGATTTATTGGAGCTTTTAAAGCCTCGTCATCAACGTCGCATTTAATTTACACAGCGCTGTCCTGACAGCTGTCAACGCCTGGCAATACAGCAGCTTACTGTAAACTAGCCACTCAGGACAACAGTTTTTATCATAGCATGACTTATAGCCTGCAGTATAAAGCCATACACATGGTGCAGTGCATATATACAGCTCGGCTTAATATTATTATTATTTTCGTTTCACCACATAATTTATTATATTGCATTCAGATTCACTTAGTGGCATATAAATGTCTTAATAAGAATTTTAAATCTTTTTGTTGGTGTTGGCAGTTGGATTCTGGGCAAAATGTAGCCATGCTTGGACAGAGGATTAATGGACCACAAGGATATAATGCTACAAAATGACTGATTCTTTATGCATAAAGTACATTAGCAGATATTATAAGATATTAAAGACATTCATTCAAATAAATAAAGGTCCCCTGGTGTGCCTTGACACTCTTAAAACTGCCTTAAAACTTTCCAGGAAATGCCTTTACTGTATATGAACCTGTTTAACTATAGCTAAATGCAGATAAATGCTTTTTGACTGGTGAATTATGATGAAAAACTACACAAGATTGGTTTAGAAGTATGTGTTGTTGTTGTTTTTCAAGCCATCTTGATTGTTTTTGTAAGAGTAACGTACATTTAATATTGCAGTGCCAATTTATTTTAAGCACTTGATTGATGTTTTAAATTGGGATTGAAGTAAAAAAAAATGTATTTGTATAATTTTTGTATCCTGTAATACTGTTTCCCTAGAAGTAGTTTTTTTGTATATTTTAAATAATTGGCATTACTCCTCTTTAATTAGTGTAATTGTTGCATTTGTTGCATTTTGTTATTGTTTCAGAAAATAAAATTTATTAAATAAAAATTAAATTAAATTAATGGTATTTCTATCTACATTTTTTAGGCATTCAAAAGTATTGTTGTTGCGATTTTGCTTGGCTGTGATAATCATCTGGTAAAAATATTATATTATGACAAATCTGAAAGTTCAAATTTTCTAATTCAAACTTTATTTGTCACATACAGAGTCATACACGGTATGCAGTGAAATGCCTACACAACCACTTGTGACCTTAAAAAAATAACAACAATAACTAAATAATAATAACAACAATAAGAATCTAAATTAGGAGAAACAGACGTTATGCAAAAGAAAATAAAAGCAAATATAAACTATTTAAAGACTTTCGATATACAGTAATTGGTTGTAAAAAAAAAAGTACAAAGTATAAAAATATGAAAGAGCTTATTTGTACAAACAGAAACGTAGAAGTGTTTTTAACAAAGTGCCTGGTGCAGGAAGATAAGAAGGGTATCCTATAGGTGGTTTGTCAATACCACTCCCCTTTATGGAGTACACTAGAACAGTGGTCCTTAACCACTAGGCTGCAGAGAGCGGTACCGGTCCGTGGATCAATTGGTACCGGGCCACACAAGAAATCATCTTTAAAAATAAAATGGCCAGATTCTCTCACTTACATCTCAGTCACTTGAGCACCCAAATTTAACCCGTAAGCAGAAAATGAGTAAGAAACAGGCGTTTTTGGAAAGTTACTTTGCTAAGAGGAAAAGCCCCAGTGAAGGACCCACGAACTGCCAAGGAATAGATCCGCAACCCATTTGTCAACAAATCAGGTCCAAATTTAGAATAAAAATGAAATGTATTCAATAAAAATTAAATTTTTTATAGGCATCACAGAGTGTTGCTGTTGTGATTTTGTTTGGCTGTGTTAATCATGTCATAAAAATATTATATTATGACAACTCTAATCTAAAAGTTTCACATTTTATTTAGAAAAATAACTCAATTACTTTTTTGGATAATGCTGAAAATATAATTTCATTAATATAATTAATGAAATTAAACATTTCCGCTGGTGTAGACTACATTCTTACATCTACACCCTACTGTATGTTTTTATAACAGGTAAACAGCATCCAGGGGTATATCAATCAGTTGCAGCAGTGAATCACTGATTGCTTTAGAAACAAACCAAAGAGCTGCGCGTGTTGTAACTGACTTGACATACCTGCTGTTTTCAGCTGCCGTGTATGTGATAAAACACTGATGAAAGCTTGTAAGTGTTGCCCCACGCACTCCTGACCTTGATAAGCCATTGAGCTGCTGGCTGCCGAGCTTCAGTCTCTCTATGGGAAATTTAAACAACCTCTTATCAGACTCTGCAACTCGCCGACTGACTGAGTGCTGATACAGACAGAACTTACAGAGGAGGAGAAAAACGTCTGCATCTACACATAAAAGATATAGCTATTGAGCCAAAGCGCTCACACAAGTGAAATGGGTTCAAACCTGGCTTGTGATGTGGCTAGATCCAATTTCCTCTTCGGTTTTTCTCCCAAATACTTTCCTGTTGCTCTCTGCTTTAGCCAGTAGAGGTGGAAAATAGCTCTTTTTCTTGCTTACAGATAATTGTTTCCTCTGTAAATCCTACACAGGAGTCGAATGCAAAAAATCTGTCTACAATCCTCCCCAAGAATATAAAAAGTCTCACTGCATAATTTTCCAACCCAGAATTACAGTACTTATAACTTCAGAAAGCACCGGTGGCTATTTTAAATGTATAACACTTTTCAAAAGCAGAAGTGGCTGATACGGGGTGGCTGGGTGCATTTTGAAGCATGATGATAAGTGATAAGTTATAGAAGCCCATGCGTCTTGGTGTTTTAAATGGGGTTTTCTGCTCAGCTGTGCTTGAAATGGAAAAAATGGTTACGGTGGCGGTCGCACCACATCCTACGGTCTGCATCACTGCCACAGAGGTGTCAGGTGAGAAGCGCTGGCCCGCTTTACACTCCAGCATGTGCATGTATTTGAATGCGTGTGTTGACAGCTCTCTGTGACATAAAGCTCAGGTGTGTGGAATTCCGAGTGGCGGATTTCAATGCATTTTTATGTTGAACCTGGTGCACTGATCATTTCAGAGGTCAAATGGCTCTAATCTACTGTTCAGCTGGCTCTAATCATGCTTTAATATTCAGTGGGGTGAAAATGAAAAAAAAAGAAAAAAAAAAGTGTTCCTTATATAACCTTTTACTGTCATAAAAGAACTGGGAGATTTGTTTTTGCACGTAGTGTAACAGTAAAAAAAAATTGTATCTTAAATAAAACCATAAATATAACTATAAAAACTTAATACATAACACTGTAAAAACTCAATAATTCTTTTTTTGTCAGCCTTTAACCCTCTTAACAGTAGCACTTCCTATTCTTCATAATTTATCGTTTTTGTCTATTTAGAAAAAGGAAGAAAGGATGGAAAAATCTACACATTTTTTTTTTATTTTTTTTTAAGCTTGATTACTGTTATTGTCATGTCTGCTATTTAATGTAATATGACACGGTGGCGCCAAACATGGTTTCAAACTCTTATTTGATATCTTTGATAAGACTACCACAATGTGCCATGACCTGTCAGAGAAATATTCTATTCTAAATAAATTCTAATTATCAGTAATTTTACTAGTTGTAACTCTAAAGTGCCCCCAAGCGATCCAGCTATCTTTATTGTAAAGTAAATAGTACATTTTCTTGATTAAACATTTACAATAAATAATGGCACAATTCCAATAAACTGTCTGCCGCAAATTGAAATTCTTTCCTCCTATAAATTGTGGTCTGAAACCGGAGCTGCTTAAAAGCCACATGCTGATCTAGCATGAAACATGACAAGAATACCAATTTTATGTCTGCTCACTTTATTAAAAGAACATGCATTGTGATTATTACCAGATGTGATGACAAAATCCAATAGTAAATACAACAGGCAAATAGTCAAACAATGTAAACATATTAATTATTCATGCCTCAATCCATCCTGGGAGGAGGGGGAATTCACCTGAAAGGCTTTTTCATTTGTATTAGACCTTTAAATAAAGGCAAAGAAAGGCACTGGATCCACACTCTGATCGTTTCTCTCTCTCTCTCATTCATATTTCTGATGTCTTCTGAAACAAAAAGATAAAAAGGAAAAAAAGACCATTTTTACATGGTGGAGTTGGTAACTCTTATGTTGACTGTACCATGTTACATGTAATTATAATACTAGTATAACAGTAAATTATGCATAATTATCTGTAATAAAGTAATTCACAGTAATATATTACAATCTTAATCTTTAAAAAAACACAAAAATAACATTATACGCATACTTTTACATAACTTTATTTAAAAACTAACACATTAAGTAACTTTTTTAAAGTGACTTATGATTTTTATATATTACTTTTAAAAGTAACATGGATAATGAGTAAATGTTTATAATTACCAGTTGTAACTGAAGGATGCTGGTAACGGATTTAAGAATCCAAGTGCAGTTTTATTTAGAAATAATCAGTCAGGCAGGCAAGGGTCAACCACAGGAGCAAACGGGTACATGCAGGAAATCCAGAAGCGGTAGTTAAGAAACAGGCGAATGGTCAATACAAGTAGCAGTTAGGATAAACACAGAACAATTCTAAGATCAGGAAGCACTAAACAAGGCTAGGACCAGGAAACATGGCAAGGAAACGTTTCGTAAAGTTACAGGCTAACAAACAAACAACAAGACTCAGCCGTGTGTGTGTGTGTGTGTGTGTGTGTGTGTGTGTGTGT
>CAIGQW010055024.1:10553273-10564211 GCA_903798125.1 Danio choprae | reverse complement strand
ACATACATACATACATACATACATACATACATACATACATACATACAATAAATTTGTCCTCAAGGCTACAAACATTTTATTTTTTTATTTTATTATGTTGACCCCATTGACCTGTATTGCAAATACATTTCCTTCTTTTGTCTGCTGTTAAGTAACACTAAACTAAATTAAATTAACTTTTTTTGGATTTTAATGCCATGGTTGAAACATGGTTTTTACCAGTGTTTTGTTTGGATAACTTGTAAAACCATTCCAATTGTCTATATTTCTCCCTGTCTGACTCCACATCAGCGTTAGCTCAAATATTCTTGCAACTTTGAAATGATCGATTTTATAAATCAGGTTATTGGCAAAAAAAACTTTCTTGTGAAAGGATAAAATCAGTCCTGTTGGCTGTTTTTTTTCTCTTTCTCTTTGTCTCATTCCATTCATCCTGTCACTCACTTTTTGTCCGGCATTGAGGCGATTGCATCAGACAGCCGAGCGATTGAGATCATTACGCAGAGTGATTTAATGAACAGGAAGCGTCCTGCTTGGCCATGGCAGGCGTGCGATACTCACACAGACAGGCACTAATTGATTTCTCAGCCAGTGATTTCCCTGGATAAATATATGAGAGCTCAACACCTCCACAATGCGAGCCGTCAGCTCAGGTGGCTGCGAAGGTGCAAGCACAGCATAAACAGTACATGAGGCATGATATGCAGATCCATCAACACTAAAAGAGCGCCTTTGTTTACCTCATATGGCCTTTCAGCATTCTCGCCTGTTGCCACAGTGACTCTTACATCACAGTGGTGTCTGAGTATGACGGCTGAGATCAGGAGAGGCTGTGGCGTTGTAGACAGCATGACATGGTTTTGCCTCTTCAGTGTCTTGTTTTTCTTTCTTTCTTTATTAAATGTAAGTGTATGCAGCATCTGTCAGATACTTATACACGTTAAAGGGATAGTTCACTCAGATGAAAGTTTGTGCCTACATATTTGTCATCATGTTTCAGACTGTCAACATACTTAGGCTGTTTGGATAAAATGCTTAAAAAGTTAGTCTTATAAAGTTTTGTTTCTTGCAAAGACCAAGTTTTTCACTTCAGTGTATCATTAGAAGCCATGGGTATTACAGAGAAAGCACTGACATGATCTTTTAAACTACTCAGATGCTCTCATTGATCCTCTCACAACAGTATGTTTTTGACATGTTACAGTATATAGAGGCAGACTTCCACTAAAACGTTATTCCATATATGTCATAATCATCCTGATTTAAAATCCTAAATATCGTAACATGTTTGATAATATCAGGACAGCCTGTTGTGTCTTCGAGAACATCAGGAGATTTAGGATTTGATCTGAAAATTCCTCATATTACCAGATAATCTGGGCTGAACATTGCAGCTGACCAAATACCTGGAAAAGATTTTGCTCTGCTGGGGTAAACCAAGGATAAACCGGCATGAAACTCCTGTCGTGTAAGCCCTAGTTTAGAGCAAAAACCTTATTTAGAGTGTTTGCAGAAATCAAAAATCTGAATTTTTATTTTTTATATATCTTGAATTGTGTTCTATACTATTTTATTGTTACACAGGTCTCTAGAATACTTTATTTAGATTGGTCAATTGCACCATTGAGCAGTTTGTTATCCCATATAATTACAAGGCTGCCTGGAATACCTGATTCTGGTTGGTCAGTCACAACATTCCAAGGTATGTTATTCCCAGACAACAATCGCTAAAACTAATAATTCATTTGGGTACTTCAAGTCATCTTGAACGTTAGTGAATATATATACATCTATATATTTGCTTGTCTGTCACACTGCTGTTTTTGAATGGTTAGCTCCATCTCCATGCTCCATTCAGACGTTTTTATTTCTGTCAGTTTTGCCCTTTATTTAAAGACAAAAAACAGGATTTGTATCTAATTTTTGTTTTGTATGTTAGTAACAGTGTAATAAGTGAGATAAAGTACACACAAGCAGTTGTTTTAATCCAATAAAGCACTTTAGTCCTATACGACAGCCCTCTGCTTTGAGTCAGGCTTTATTTTGCGACAACAGCCTCCTGGATGTTCTTTATTACTTATTTAACAGCCAATAAAAAAATGACAGCACGAACCCATCCAAGTAATTGAAGTTGGTTATATACATTTTCAAGGAACATTTTTTTCTTATGAAATCTTTGTATATGGTGAGCAAATAAAATATTAAAACTTAAATCAATAGTCCGTGTGTAATTATTTAAATGCATCATATGGGTATTGTAGACTCACTCTCTTGTAAATGCAGCTGCAATTGTCTTGCATCTTTGTAAAAGTGGCCGTACATGGTGGGATTTTTGCTGTTGTATGAGTTCATACAATATTTTTTTCCCAATGGGGGAAGTCACGTGTAAATCTTTGATAGTCGTGACTCATACTGTGTGAGAGTAAGTTTCGAGCCAAGCTGAGCGGCTTACAACGTGTGTGGACATGATTTTCCAACCCACCTTAAGAGCCCATTGGCTTGCCATTGGTAAGTGACAATTACTGTGATAATGGTACTAAACACTGCTTTGTTTTGTTTGTACACATTTAATCTTCTGGTTTCTCTTTGTGGACTGAGAAAACAGACTACTGCCGCCTGCAGGTGCAGAAAAACATGTTCTTTTTGCACAGGCACAGAACAAGCTCTCTCATTTCATTTGGCTGCCATTCATTGGTGTGTTCACATGCAGTTTTAAGTCAGTCAGGTCCAGACGCAAGCCGACAGCACAGTTAGTTTTCATCTGCGGTAGTTGTTTGGTGTCATGCTTAGTGTGCCCCAGCCCTAACAGTTCTAAAAACATTTTGTTCATCATATTGCCAGAATGAATGTTTGATACAACACTTCCTTTAAATAATCACAAGCATGTAAGATTTTGAAGCCACGTGTCGCGATCACCAGCTATCTAACCCTCATAGATCACTGGAGAACATTAACTTTTTTGCCTGTTATATGACTACGCTTCTGGATTTCCCTGTATGTTACCGTTTGCTCCTGATTGTGACCATTGCCTGCCTGACCATTCTCTGTGTAATAAAGTACTGTACATGGATCCTCAACTCCGTTGTCCAGCATCCTTATGTTACACCTGGATATACATAATGTATATCCAGCAGGTTGTTTTCACGTAATAAACCCTCTCAGGCTGATCACCCTGTTGGGATTTATTCTGTGATAACAACTGTCTGGAATGTGTATTACTGCACATGCCTTCATAATACATTCTTCATACAAAACCCATTTTTGCTAAATTATTGATTCGTGCTTTAGAGTCCAGAAACAGCCACAGTTTTGCAATTCGATGCCTAAGTGTGCAGTATTTGTGTGCTGATATCTTGGCCCCTTCAATTACATCTTCACCCCTGTGCTCTCAGAGGCCTCTGGGTGAACGAGAGAGCAAATGATTGGCATTCTTGGTGATTGGCACTCATAATTAGCCTTGTGACTGCTTTGCAACCAAGTCCAATTCCATTTAACAAAACGCAGCTATTGCTGTCAGCCATTAATTTGTTTTGATTGATTTTTAATGCTTGTCTACTAGTCACATTTCGACTGAAGCAACCCTGGCATGTCTCACTGGCTTTCTTCTAACCCTGCCTGTCTCTGAAGAAGATCCCATTAATTTCCTTGTTTCTGCTCCGTTTATTAGCAAGGGTGAATGTTTTTGTCTTTCGTAACCTTTGTACTAGATGTATTTCGACTGCTTTTTAAATACGGATCAAAGCGTAGAGGTAGTTCAGAAGTAATAGCCTCTTATTCACCCTCCGTATATCTTTTATCCATCCTCATCAGTGAGCGTCTCCGCCTCCTTATCTTGTCTTTATTTTCTTCTCGTCTGCTACACAAGTGTACCAAATGAACAGGCATGTGGCAGGCAAAGATCATGAGCATTCCCAATATTTCTAGTTTCCCCAAGAGAATTCATTATTAGTCATGCAACCTGCGGGAGCATTTACTGAAATAGTGCACCTACTGTGATTCAGACATAATGCATTGTACCCTTTCATCTACATAAAAATACAGGATTTGTGTATATTGATTTTATATAGCATTGCGTTATATTAGCGCAACAATCGTGGGATCACGGACATCATGGAAAATGTGTATCTTAAATAAACTGTAAACAATTATCAAATTAATGCATAAATGTAAATGCTGTAATAGTAAAATATATGGTAAGGGCCTGTCTAAAAAATCCATACGTTGCATAGAAATCAACCTGCATTTTGATTGGTAATTCCACTCATAAGAAATATCATCACAACACATGCAATACTATGCTGCCATTATTTTTTACTCCTGCTAGAGGGTGAATGTTTTTGTGTTTCATAACCTGTGGACTAGATCTATTTGGACTGCTTTTTAAATACAGATCAAAGAGATGTAGTTCAGAAGTAATAGCCTCTTGTCCACCCTTTGAATATCCTCAGTCTCTTTCTTTTATCCATCCTCATCAGTGAGCGTTTCCTGCTGTTCACCTTGTCTTTATTTTCTGTGTACCAAATGAACATGTGGCAGGCAAAGATCATGAGTATTCTTAATATTTCTATTTTGCCCAAGGGAATTCATTATTAGTCATGCAACCTGTGGGAGAGTTTACTAAAATAGTGCACCTTCTTTGAGTAAGATATAATGCATTGTACCCTTGCATCTACATAAAAATACAGGTTTTGTGTATATTGATTGATATACTATTGCATTATACTAGTGCAACCATCATGGAATTAGGAACGTCATGGAAAATGTGTACCTTGCATAAACTGTAAGTAATTATCCAAAGCCGCTACTTAAAGCATAAATGCTGTAAATTGTAAAATATACGGTAAGGGGCCGTACACTGCATAGAAATCAACCTGCATTTTGATTGGTAATTCCACTCATAAAAAATATCTTGACAACACATGCAATACTATGTTGCCATTATTTATATATCGCTAGAGGGTGAATTTTTGGTGTTTCATTACCTGTGGAGTAGATCTATTTAGACTGCTTTTTATATACAGATCAAACAGATGTAGTTCATAAGTTTTAGCCTCTTGTCCACCCTTCGAATATCCTGAGTCTCTTTCTTTTATCCTTTCTCATCAGTGAGCATTTCCACTTCTTCACCTTGTCTTTATTTTCTCCTCCTCTTCTACACGAGTGTACCAAATGAATGGGCATGTGGCAGGCAAAGTTCATAAGCATTCACAATATTTCTATTTTCCCCGAGGGAATTCATCATGAGTCGAGCGATTATAATTTGTTCCCCTGAAATTTGTCATGTGTGCGTTGCGGGGGTGTTCGATGTTCTGGAACCTGGCGAGCTATCGACTCCATCAATCAGTATTACTGTGGTAAAGTTCTGAAAGCCCTACATCCAGCGGCAGGCAGCGGGATGGAAAGACAATTATACAGGAAACATGGAATGAGCGAGAGAGACAGATGAGGGACTTAGCCCTTTAAAAAAATGCCAAGCACACATTTCTTGTTTTCTACCTTTCTATCAAATTGATCAGTAGACGATTTTTACAGCGTAATTTGTCCCTGTAGACCCGCTGGGGTTCAGAATATTCAAAGATGACGAAAATATGTTGTGTGCCACATGCACACAAAAGGGATCTGGAGACAATTAAACCAAAATAATCTCAGGCCGATAAGGAAATTCTCTCCAGTCAAACAAATATGATAATTAATTCAGTCATAACACAATTACCATAACAATTTATGCAACCTTGCTGTATGAAAATGAAACGTTTTTTTTATTATAAAAGTTTAGTAATCACATATTTTTTGACACATTGGTTAGTGTAGCAAAATCATGGTGAATGGAATTTGTGGTTATTATGGTTTTCTTTGCAGAAAAATCTTGTTTTGGGAGGTTACTTCAACATGTTCTGTGGAATCTACAGAACCACAATTGATCACAAAGTCTAATTAAGTTGCCCATCAATACTCACAATTAAGACTGAGTTGATGATAAACAAGCTTCTCTGCTTCATATTGATCTTTAGCATGGAGACGTTGGTCCAACAAGTCTTAAAGAGCTCGTTGTTTAACAATAAACAGAAATTATAAGAAATTGGTTTCTGCAAATGTACACTTCAAGTAGTAGCCTTTTGAGGGAAGTCAGTTCTCTTGACGGCCATATTCATAATGTCTCTATAGGCAGCAATTCTGAAGTTACAAGTTCAGCTCCTATCTGCATGAATAGGGGAATAAATAAGATTGGACAATAAGAACAAGTTTAATGAGGAAAATTACTGCTATCTAATTAAGGATTGCAAATGATGTACATAGATAAAACTATTAATTTGAAGTTGTTGGTTGTGTATTTATAGAAACAAAATATATCAAGTTTTTAATAATATGCACATTTTTATATAAATAGTTACTTGTGCTTCATTACAATTGCAATTGAAATAAGTCTAATACAAATAATATATAATGGGAAATTAGCCTCAGTGTAGCCTTAGTGTTTTTTTAGCCTCAGCTCATTGAAGTTAATATACAGTATGGAACATGATGAAAAATATATAAACAAAATTTGTAAACAGCCAAACTTTAAACTTTTAATTAAAAGTTTACAATTTTTTGAATTTTAACTCCCCTTACTTACATTAAATTCTACTTCATGTTTGCTACCTCGCTTCAAACTCTTTTGAAGTTTAAAATGTACTGTCAACTTCAGTTCTGAGTGGTGCAGAAATGGCATATGCAGTCTTGAACCACATCACATCTAAGCGAGCTGTAAATAAATTCCTTTTATGTGGCCTGCTGGGAGGTATTATGTGATTAGTGCAATGGACATGATACTTATTCTAAGCTTATGCAAATATTTGCATCTTTCAGTGAAACTATGTGAAATATGTAAATGAAAGATAATTCTAAGAATCAACACCATGCCTAACGCACATGGAAGAAACACATGCTGGCATTAACCATTTGAGCTCTTTGACAGCAGACGTCAACCCCCAAAAAGATAGCATTAATTATGTAGGCCCCAGAGAAGAGCTTTGCACAGAGAACGGCTGTGTGTACAATAATCAAAACATCTTACATAATGTGCGCAACTCATTTTCCAAGCCTCTAACTACTTGCTCTTATTGCCTTGATGTCTAATAGAGGTCTTTTGGGTTGAATATTATACAGGCTTAATGAGAAAGGGCTCCTCACCTTCTCACTTTCCAATGAGTAATTGAGCTTCATGGTAAGGAGCTGGTGTGGCTGATTGCGGCCCTTATGCTTCATCTCCACTCATTTGTATGTGTGCCTTCCTCTTGAACTGGGTTCATAATAAATGACACCCTCTCTTTCACACTTTGCAAGTTCTCAGGCGTTCCCTTTCATTTTCTGCATTCTTGAAGATTTCCTGTATCTCAAGAGGTGTCACAGCAGGCACAAAAAACTGGTATCTATCGTGTTTTATCACTGTACGTGTTAAATTGAAGACAGGAGAAAACACTATTCACCCTGCACCCGTTTAATCGCTTAAATTCTATTGTCAGTGAAAATATGCTAATTGAGCCCTCTGTTTGCGTGAGACAATATTAAACAGGAAAGCAATTTTTCCTTTATCCAGAGGAGAGAAATTGCTCGGGTCTGATAAATGAGCTTATCCTTAATCCTAATTATGTCAAAAGCAGGATTTAGAACCTTTTTCATAAACAAGCAGGGAACTTCACAAAAGGCTTGACAAAGTAATGTTGATAGCATTTAAGCCCACCTTGCATTTAAAACACCTGATGCTGAAATGCTGTAGAAACTATGATTAGTTGAGTTATAACTAGGCCAGACAGAATCTGCAGACATGTTTTGCTATTTATGCACAGAATTTTGTAAAAAAAAACAAACAAAAAAACTGCAGATATTTTGAAGAATGTTCTTCAAACTAAATACTATGGAAGTTAATGGTAACAGGTTTCCAACATTCTTCAAAATATCTTCATTTTCATTGATTTTGGGAGTATTATAACTAAAAACTTGTCAAATAAAATAAAAGATATTACCTTTTTAACTTTTATTTAATGTTTACAATGCAAATCTAATTAGATCCACTTAATTGGTAAACAAAACAAATCTTTTATATAGGCCTAATCTACTAAAAGACTGAAAATATTACTTTTCAAACTGTATTGTAAATAAATCATATGAACATTTTCATATTTGTCAATAATATTACTGAAATTAAAAACTGAATAAATATAAATTTACACACATTTACATAAGTAAATAAATGGGAAATCTGATGATTTATGTGTGCGCAGATTTCATGTGGGCCAAGTTATAACCCAATACATGACTTTAGACTCAAGCGTGCACAATGTGGACTACATATAACCATGAGGTTCTTGAGGAGCTCATGTTTGAGAATTGTTGTAGCGATGCTGTGACACTGACTGGCATGTTGTTTCCTGCAGTGTTTGCCAGCAGGTAATCTCAATGGCACTAAAAGTGCAGTGGATTATAAATAACCCACTGTTGTTCTGAATCAACCCGAGAGCTCTAATCTTGTCATTGCTCTCTCTCTCTCCATCTCAAAGTGGCTGTGAAGCCGGCTGTGCTGCTGTAAGTGGTAGAGATCGGCCAGCAACATCATAAAGCGTTTCAGTGCCTGATTCACTGGTTTTGGTATGTATCACACTTTTATATTGGAGTTTAAATAGTGTGCAATCCAATTAAAAGATGTTCATGATTAAATGATAAAAGATCTAAATTGCGTCCCTGACAAAATGAGATTAAGGTTCAAATATTGTTGCTCTTGTTTCATCTGAAATGCCTTGATATATCAGTGCATGCCTTACTGCAATGCCTTAAAATACATTTTTAAAACTTTAATATGCCAATTTGACCAATAACACAAAACCCAGAAGCCCAGAATTAGCCCAGAATATCTTGTGACTGTTTATCATTTATATCATAAACATTCAGCAATTTTGAACTGTTGAAATTCTTATTATTATAATACAATAATGTAGTTTCAGGTAAATCTGACGCACAATTTCAAGAGTATGAAAGCTGCACAGACCAAAAATAATAAGAATGAATTCTGTTCTTAACTCTGGGGGGTATTTACATTTACACATTTGGGAGACACATTTATCCAAAGAAATGTACAGTGCTTGAAGGGATCAATTTTATCAGTGTATGAAGGGTAATTTTGCTTTGAATTAAATCCATAATCTTTACATCGCTAACGTCGTGCTCTACTGCTTAAACTTCATAAAAGAACATGGGGAACAAGTAATGCGACATTTAAAAATAGTTGCAGTAATTTAAAAATATGAGTTTAAGTAGTGTTAATAGTGAAGGTTCACTGTAAAAAATAGTTACATTCATTCATTCATTTTCATTTCGGCTTAGTCCCTTTATTAATCTGGGGTCGCCACAGCGGAATGAACCGCCAACTTATCCAGCATATGTTTTACACAGCGGATGCCCTTCCAGCTGCAACCCATCTCTGGGAAACATCCATACACACCCATTCACACTCATACACTACGGACAATTTAGCTTACCCAATTCACCTATAGTGCATGTCTTTGGACTTGTGGGGGAAACCGGAGCACCCGGAGGAAACCCACGCCAACACAGGGAGAACATGCAAACTCCACACAGAAACGCCAACTGGCGAGGCTCGAACCAGCGACCAGCGACCTTCTTGCTGTGAGGCGAACGTGCTACCCACTGCGCCACTGTGAGGCCCCAAAATAGTTAGATCATTTATATAATTGTAATATTTATTTGTTAGTCTTAAAAGTGTGATTGATTGATTGATTGATTTTAATGGCAAAATAATGGTAGTCTAAATGTTCTTGCATGAAATTGCATGATCAGAGTATGTTCCCCTGCAACATGATCAAACACAGATAACACTTAAAGGAATAGTGCACCCACAAATAAAAATTATTCCATCATTTTCTTACCCCTGACTTGTTCCAAACCAGTTTGTGTTTTTTTTTCCTTTGAACACAATTGTAGATATTTTGAAGAATGTTCTTCAAACTAAATACTATGGAAGTTATTGGTAACAGGTTTCCAACATTCTTCAAAATATCTTCATTTGCGTTCAGCATAACAACAACAAAAAACCTCAAGCAGGTTCGGACTAAGCGAAGGGTGAGTAAATGATAACAGAAGAATTTCATTTTTGGGTGAACTATCCCTTTGTCACCGATTAAGAGGATTTTGGGTTAAACTTTATTTTAGGACATAATTATGCAAATAATGTTGATAAAGGTAAATACCTCCACGTGTGTTTAGACAGTATGGTGGACTGAAAGCCTGTGTGAACCCTTTATTTCCATATGAGGAAACTGAGCAGCAACCGTCTCTGGTTGTGTGCGCAGCAGATGGTCTCCCTGTCGACGCCGGCCAGTAAAGTTTATGTACCATATTCTAAAACAGCGGTTCTCAAACAAGAGGCATTGGCAAACTTCCAAAAAAGACTTGGAGTTATTGTAATATTCTACCCAAATCAATTTGCTAAAAAAATTTACAAATATGTCCAACAATTTAATTACCATCACATTTCCATTCTCATTTTGTCCCCTCAACAACTGTTTTAACGAAGAACATACAGTCCTATAACTGCTGGAAAGAGGAAATTAATCAGTTAAAATATTTAATGACTTCAAGTTTCTGTTTTTAAACATAAAAACAAACAATGTGTTAACAAAGGAAAAAAAACTGAGAAATTAACTGAATTTCACGAATACTGTTATTGGCAAGCACGAGAAGCACTTCAAACTCAATGTATGCCCTCATGTTTGTTTACGCGTCATTCGTAGTTAGTGCGCGTGAAAGAACGTTTGGTAATCGAATTGTGATGTAGAGAAGAAAGTTTACACACCGTGTTGCGCTGGAGTGGAGTGCGGGTTTTGGTTTTGAAGAGTCTCTCTCTCTCTCTCTCTCTCTCTCTCTCTCTCTCTCTCTCTCTCT
>CAIGQW010055024.1:10539426-10553263 GCA_903798125.1 Danio choprae | reverse complement strand
CTCTCTCTCTCTCTCTCTCTCTCTCTCTCTCTCTCTCTCTCTCTCTCGTGCGCGCGCGGCGTTCAGAGGAAATGCTGCTCGTGCTGCAGGAACGACTGAGCGCAACACACAAGGACGCGGCGCGAGCGCGAGAGAGGACGGCACGCGCAAAAAGGTGCACCTGTAATCCACGCTGCTCACTCGCCGATGTGTGGATAGTGTGAGAGCATCCAGAAGAGATATTCAACACTACGCGCATACCCATGCTTGGGATTTGGCTTTCTTTATCTTCGCTAATGCAAAAGGAAATATGCAGCGAAGCCTCACACTGCTCTGCACCAGTTTTCTGGGATTGTGCTTTGGTTCCAGTTTCCCAAGTAATATCAACATAGGTGAGTGAATGACAAAAGTGAGGGATAGAGTGCAGAATGTCGCGCGATTTAAAAAAGGGATATAACACATAATTATGGTCTTATTCAATGTACTTGTTGTGCCAGAAAGCTGCTTAAGTTGTTTTAACGTTATTTTCTGTTTTTTTTTTCTTTCTTTCTCCCCAGGAGGGTTATTCCCAACCGAATCACACGAATATGAAGTGTTTCGTTTTGCGCTCTCGCATCACCAGGATATCCCTAAACTGGTACCTCAAGTGGATATGGTCAAATTGGGGAATAGCTTCTCCATGACTTATGCATGTGAGTACAACCCGTTTTTACAGTGTGGAGAAAGTGTGTGAAGCGAATATTAAGCCACTGCAGCTGCTGGTCGTATCTGTTGCTTTGATGGCAGAAAAATAAAATGAAAGAAGTCTGGATTGTGAAAGTTTTTGTCTCCCTGTTGCGCATACTCGCGGAGATCAAATCGATATTATTTGTCCTGAGTACAATATTTATCGTGCATCAAATGTGGTCCTTTTTCAATGCAATGGTGATAAATGCGTTGCAAATGAAGAAAGTGCAGATGCAAATATGCGCGTTACACGAAATGCGCGCTAGGTTGGGAATATGTCGTTGGGAAATAATCTAATTAGCAAGTTAAACACATTTTTGAACGTTTTTTTTTCCATTAGTTTCAGTTCTGTGCTTGCAATGAATCTATTATGCGTCATGATGGACGCGCGTGCTTCGTCGCCGATACATCATTAAATCGTTTCATAATGCTCGAAAAATTGATCAAGATTAATTAATATTGATATTTTCGGTACGTTATTTTGGGTCACAGGTCATATTATGATTTAGTAGTCAGTAAGATATTTGTATTTCTAGTCTCAAAGCGCACAACATGTAGCAGCTTCCTTTGAACAAAACAGAGGATCAGAGCACTAAAAAACAAGGGTTAATAGCCAATGAACTGATTAATCAATGCATTTCAAGCTCTTTAGGCTCATGTTGATCTCTAACAGCAGCAATAAATAATGAGGTTATGGAGAATGGATTGAAAGTGTTAGTCTCTCTCTCTCTCTCTCTCTCTCTCTCTCTCTCTCTCTCTCTCTCTGTGTATCAGTGATTCCCATCGATTCTGAATTTTGAATTTTCAGAAATATGACTTTAATTTATAATGAATGCACTGTTAGGTATGTCTATATGACATTTTCATATGTGCACCTGGAAAAACAACACAAACCATGTGTGCTATTAAATGTAGAAGTAGACTTACAGCATTGATCACTTGAAAGCAAATCTTAAGATTCATAGTATTGCTGAGTAATATATTCAGTATCATATTTAAAAAAACAAAGTTCTTGTTTCGTGTCACTAAGATGATTCTTCACTTTATACTCAAGCCCAAAAAAACACTTTGGAAGCACTCTATTCGACTCTTTCTCAGATTCTTCTTCACTCTAAAGCATCAAAGAATAAAATCAAGTTTAGATAATAGAGTTTTTCAGCATATGATGCAAACTAGACACTTGAATATGAAAATCAGAGAGCAGATGTCTTTCAGCTCTGTAGCATGTTTTAAATATTCTTTGTTCTGTTATACTACAGAGAGCACATCAAAGAAATGCACATTAAATCTACGCATTCGTCTCCCCCAGGCTACCAATATTTCATTTCTTGATGTGAATTTCGAGCTACGCGTAGGTCCTCCCACCTCATCCTCCTTTCATGCATTCAGACCAATGATCCACCAGCAAATCATGTTTTTTTTCCCCCTCTGTCTTGAGGGAAACCAATCAGATGGAATGAAAACAATTGTGTAATGGCCTTATTAACAGATATTAGGATGCCGAATGTGAGGGTCCCCGAACAATATAATTAAGCTCCATCCGCTGATTCTCTCAGCTGAATGGGAGTGAAGAGACAAATCCATCCCTTGTGAATTTCATGGCATTCGCTCAGGTGTAAAACTCAACACGCTCATTAGTCTATGATGTCCCAGCACTTCTTTCTCACCATCTTTTCTCCCCCCCTTAAGATAAGACATTTGTTATTCAATGACCCGTTATAAAGCTCAGTCATATTTAAACATAGCAGCAGTTTAATCGAAAGCCTTCTAGTATCACTCTGCACCCCCGTCCTGATCTGTTTGATGGTGAATGGTGAAGGCCCGGACTGATGATCTGTGTAATGCTGAATGGTCTCTTGTGCCAGGAACTGAATGTGTGTCCGGAGGTGCCTGAGGAAAGTTACCCACAGCTGCTCCCCCATCTGTGTGGGCTCAATCTTTAGAGTAAAACATCCCCGTCAGCACCTGCCGGGCTGGACCAGAGGGGGTTGAGTACACAGAAAAAAGAGGAGGATTGTTCTAGGCCAAAGGTTGATTAAATAAGAAGTGGCTTGACACCTAGAAAAGCTATTTTTATTGATAATCAAAAAGAATAATGGGAGCATGCCTCATGTTTAGCTTGCTGTCTCAGAGACCTCATTGGTATTTTAACTTTTACTGTATGTTTTATCATCAGTTAAGGTATTTTTAACAGTAACAGTAAAGGCTTGTTCACACTGCCAGTGACACAATCTCATTCATATTCAATAGAGAGTTGATTAATGGGTGATTTAATGTTGGCGCAAGTGGCAGGATGTAGGCACATCGAGCAATGCAAGTCATGTCACAAAAGCTGAGAAAGGTTTGACTTTATGCAACTTTTGTGAGAGTTAGAGTGCAGAATGTGTCAGTGGGCCTCAGACGGACATGACAGAAGTTCCAGAGCGATTTTGCTGTTCTATATTATTTAGTTTTAACCACAAACATGGATATACAGTAAGAAAATAATGCATGAAAAAGAAACTGTCAGCAGTCACAGGGTGTTTGATACATTTAAGGAGCTTGTTGGCGACAAGTAGGTTAAAATTGCTGCAGTTTTCAGAATGGTTTTTGTACAGTTTGGTTAAAGATCAAAGATTTTGTTCGTTTTTGGAACATGTTACATAAGCATGAGATATTTATACTACTTTATTAAAACTCAGTTCACTCTAAGGTTTTGAGTCTAAAAATGTTCAGTAAAACAATATAAAAGTAATCCATGTGACTCCAGTGGATTATAGTTCTAATTTTACAAAGCGATTCAAGTACATACCTCAACATATAGCTTCATGAAATTTGGATTTGATCACTGGACACACATGGATTACTGTGTTTTTACAGTTTTTTAAGCTTGAAAGTTCAACGGTTGATTTTTCTTATAATATCATCTTTTGTGTACCAAAATGCATGAAAATCGAATAGTTTTGGAATAACACGAGGGCGAGTAAATGATGACAGCATTTTCATTCACATGCTAAATAATTGTCGTTTCTACTCAGCATCAAAAGAAACTTGAGGATTAAGATTATCTTTTGTGGTTTCACGTTAAGCATGTTGTGTGGGCTTGTTTGGGGTTAATTATAATATGGAAAAACAGCAGTTGTTGACTATAATAACAAGTCCATGTTTGATTTAATTGCTGCCGTCGTGTGTGTTTTTACCTGCTGGATGGTCCACGATAACTTTTATTACATTAAGCTGAAGTAAATTTAGATATCCTGTGTACTGTATAGAGTGAATATTAATTAAATTCCCTCCTGGTAAACAAGTGATTAAAACAGATGACTCATAAATTGATAAACAGGACAACCAGACAGTATTCTTTTTCATTCCCTCTCCTGCTGTTCAAGAATATACACATTTTCGCTTTCAATCTCAGCACAATGTGTCAGTACAAAGGTGGAATGCAATTTATTCGATGACCCCCAGCCGTCTCGCTGACATTTGAAGTCCTCACAGTTAATGGTAGATTCCTTTATTTGATCCGTGAGCAGAATTAGAGCTGATCAATAGCCGGACCCCATGCAAAGACTCCACGATCAATAAGAGATGCTCACCGATTCCTACATGCAAAGACTCAAGAGCCCACTTAAAGATCGGTGAGAGAGTGCACTTTCAAAGACCTCCAAAAAAAGAAAGCCTCCAGGCCAGAGGAATATTAGCACGCTTCATGACGGAGAACTGAATGGACCATATTTACTGTTGCTATAATTTGATCTGCACTGAGAAAAGTCTCATAATGCTCTAAATGAAACATCTGTTGAAGAGCAGTGTGTGGCGTGCATTTCCTTTCATTAGGTGTTTCACAATATGTACTTTACACCTTCGCATCTGATGTGATTGCTCTAGGGAGACGGCTGTAAACATGCATCAGAGTCTCTCAGAAAGCAGCAGCGGGTTCTGTCATAAGCCTGAAATGTCTTTCAGAGCCTCGCACTGGGAAGAAAATAATAACCCTCTGCAGCAAGTCTTTCTGTATGTCGTACATGCACAGAGAAATGCGTACAGGCAGCACGGTAGTGAATTTCTAGGATTTTGTGTGTGTGTATGTGTTGGAGGAATTGGCTTCGGGGTGATGTGTTATTGTGTAACAGGAGAGGGAATAGGGGGAAGGGATCGCCCTCAGTCACAGCAGAGCAACAGGATCTCCAAATACACCACACCACGATTTGGATGAGATTCACTGTTTAATTCAATTACCAAAGAGGTCCAAGGAAGGTCCAAACTTTTGAGTCTGAAAATCTAAAAGTATATCAGCATTATAAATTCTGCTTGGGTCTGCCACACCTGTGACTGCACATCAGTCAAAGTCTGTATTACAGGTTGTGCTGTTGCTTGGCAACCGTAAACAACCAATAGTTAACTGCTAAATCACTCCCATTATTATCAAGGTGCAGAATCTCTAGCGGTTCACACATTTGTGCTGTCATATGGCACTGGAAGAATGTGAATGCAGCTTGTCAGATTTAGTAGCATATGCATCTACTGCATCTCTTGTGCTGTCATCCCAAAAGGAGATTTATACTTTTATTCATTAAGGAAGCATTAAATTGATCAAATGTAATAAAGGCATTTATAATGTTACATAATAATTTTTATTTACAAAAAAGGGATTTTGTCATTGATTCACACTAGATTATGAAAATATTACTGCGTAGGCCTGCTGTACAATTGCTGTTACAGTTTGTATAAAATTAGAAATTACTGTAATAAATTAAGTAGAAATCTAAATAAAATATATATGTATTCATTCATTCATTTTCTTTTCGGCTTAATCCCTTTATTAATCTGGGGTCGCCACAGCGGAATGAATCGCCAACTTATCCAGCATATGTTTTTTACGCAGCGGATGCCCTTCCAGCTGCAACCCATCACTGGGAAACATTTATACTCATTCATATACTCACTCATTCATTCACACACATACATACACTACAGACAATTTAGCTTACCCAATTCCCCTATAGTGCATGTCTTTGGACTTGTGGGGGAAACCGGAGCACCCGGAGTAAACCCACGCCGACATGGGGAGAACATGCAAACTCCACACAGAAATGCCAACTGAACCAGAGGCTCGAACCAGCAACCTTCTTGCTGTGAGGCGACAGTGCTACCCACTGCACCACCGCCCAATAAGTAAGCACTAAATTATATTTCTGTTTCAGAAAAAAATCCTATCCTTAACTTTCAATTCATCAAAATATTAAATGGCAAAAGTATGTTCACCGATGTTTGTAATAATAAAAGATTTTTTAGAGCACAAATTCAGCATATTAGAATCAATTCTGAAAGATCAAGTATTTTTTTAAATATTCAAATAGTGTTACTGCTTTGATGTATTTTAGTAGAGACTTTCATTAACAATAAAAACCATACTAACCTCAAACCTTTAAATAGTATTGTATTTGAATTTAATTGTATATGTTCAGTTATGGCACTGGATTTCAAACTGTTAATTGTAGTCTTTGCCCTCTAAAATCAACATGAATAACAGCACCAGCCTTTCACAGTATCCCACAGAGCACAGTATCCCATCAGCTAGGATAAAATTCAGTGTGATTTCCTACATTATATGCGCATTCACAACAATAACAGGGAGGTGATTGGGTCCGCTGTGTGCTGGATTACAGTGTCTTTGTTTCTCGGTTTTAGCTGTTGGTTTTTGTAAGAGCTGTAAGAAAGCATTTGGCGAGGGATGTACTTCTCCTCAATGAGGCAAAGAGAGGAGCTGTCATGTTCAGTCGGAGAGACGAACAGAGACTCCCTTGTCTTGCACAGTCCTTTACATTAATGAGAGACAAAGAGAGCATCACGTCTGCTCCCATCTGTCTTCTCTTGCTCAAAAACATGACAACTGTTACTGTGCTGCTGTTTTTTTTTGTATAAAACTAGAACAAAGAACGCAAAGGAGGTAAGTCTTTTGATTTTTATCCTGGAAATGACAAGCACAACGATCAGTAAAAGTGACTGAAGTATCAACTTAGTATCTTGCCTTGACATGTTGTTATCTGGTGCAAGAGAGACGCCACTGTCCCCATACCATCATGTTAAATAGTGGAAGCAGTCCAATTACACTTCATTAGGAGGATGTCCCATATAGCCAGAGCTTCGTGCCTTAATGAGGACACATGCGTCTGTCTTGGCTGACATCACCATAGAGAGTTTGAGAGGGGTTTTTAATTCTAATCCCTGTAGGCCTTAGCGCTTGTGGAAACGCAATTACGGACTGTTTTATCATGTTAAGGAAATGTTTTATGATCTGGCTCAGGCAGGATTGAGAATCAAGATATACTAGATGGAAAAATTCTAAGCATTCATTCATTCATTCATTTTCTTTTCGGCTTAGTCCCTTTATTAATCTGGGGTCGCCACAGCGGAATGAACCGCCAACTTATCCAGCATATGTTTTATGCAGCGGATGCCCTTCCAGCCGCAACCCATCTCTGGGAAACATCCATACACACTCATTCATTCACACACACACACTCATACACTACGGCCAATTTAGCTTACCCAATTCACCTATACTGCATGTCTTTGGACTGTGGGGGAAACCGGAGCACCTGGAGGAAACCCACGCGAACACGGGGAGAACATGCAAACTCCACACAGAAATGCCAACTGACCCAGCCGAGGCTCGAACCAGCAGCCTTCTTGCTGTGAGGCGGTTGTGCTACCCACTGCGCCACCGCATCGCCGCATTCATTCAATAATTAAACTTTTTTTTTTAATCATATTAAGCATATCAACAATACAAAAATAAATATAAACATTTGACAGCAATTTATCTGTCTCACTCATGAAGTTAATAAGGTAGTGACTGAATTTCATTACATCGAAAGGGAGTCTATTCCATAGTCATTGCATGTTAAAAATGCCCAACTTTACTACAGGAAAGAAAAGTGTTTGCAGCCATGGTACAAAAAAGGTTTTGGTGTATATACTATAGCTACACTACACTTCATGACAACTGTGACGGGTGGATTTTTTAATGAACTAATTTATATTAAGTCTTAAAATTCTGCATAATTAAAGGCATTGCCACTTGAGTGACCGGTATCTGCTGCTCGCCATCATTCCGCTGATTCTAGCTTCTGAACTCAGCATATATATCACATTTGTGTTTTTGTTTTACGTGGCTTTACATGGTGTTTTTTGGAGCTACTTCTTACAATTATCAAATAATATGTCATGTTGTGCAGTCAATTGACTTTTAAGTCTGGCCTTCATTTTTCCGGTGATCAATATTCTTATACAATTTAGTTTTTAATTGTAGTTGTTTAATTTAATATAATTTGTTTAATAATTGTTATTTTATTTAGTACTTAATGCACTCCAAATCCAAACGGTTCTTTTTTTTAGGCTATAAAACAGTCTGAAACGTTGTCATGCAATCCTATGCCTGGTTTCATAAATTGACTAGCATTTACTAACATTTGAAGCATTTGGAAGTAATAGCATTTTCTTCCTGTAGAACAACGTCATAAGAATAATCCTTAACATGTTTTTTAAAGGCCAAACTCTGTAAAAACATTAATATACAACCAAGCACATGTGGTCAGAACATGAACAAATCACGTTTAATGAAGTGTTGAGCATTTCACAAAGAGAAAAAAAAACTATCTAAGCGAAATGCAACCAGGTATCTCTCGCTTCGTCCTTTGCCTGTTTTCGATTACCCAGGAGTGAGGCAAGGTTGGCGCAGTGATACACTGACAAGATGGCAAGATGGTATTTTTAATTTTTCTATGAAAGTATTATCAAAGAGCCAATCTCAAATGTAATATGATTGCAAGAGCTGTTCAAGATAATTATGTTTTCGCTTTATTTTGGCTTGAAAGCACGTTAAAATTAATATTAATATTAAAACGGCCGCATTCACTTCATTTCTATTAAAGCTATGCATCGACCATTGCCCTAGTGCAACCTCTGAATCAGTCAATTCATGTAATGGTGCTGACTGACGGACGCGCTTCATAGTGATAAAGAAATGCTGTTCCCAGATCAGCTTTTGTACAAACAATTTGAAAAGGTGCAAAAGTGGACAATTTTGGGTTTGGGTGTGTTTTTAAACAGACAAATACACTTAATAATATGTAAACATGTTCGTCCTGGCATGCTTTATTTTAAACACAAAATGTCTTAAATGAGCATGAACAGTTACATAAGCAATCGAATGCTTTCATTATAGATCTGTGCATTCTTAAAGTGACACCTCTGATATCAAACAAAACATTGGATCAGAATGAGAGATTCGCTGCTCTTCACTAAATAACTTCTAGTAACTTTAATCAATATTTGGGTGGTGGCTTTTCTGTATTTTTATATCCCAATGTTGACAGGTATGCCTGTGGGTGACATCATGGATACTTCCTTCATATTTTTATACAGTCAATAGGTTACACTTTATTTTAAGGTTTCCTTTTTAAAGCACATGTTCACTCAACTACTGAGTAATATCAGTTGCATATACTTACTGTGGTTATAGTTACAATATGGGTTGAGTTTAGGGTTAGTTGCATGTAAATTAAGGCTGGGCAATTTAATCAAAATGAAATTGCTAACGCGATCAAGCAAAGCATCTTATAAGGGAGGCACTGCTATGCATGTCAGTGTACTACTCTGTGTTTAATAATGCTGATTCATCTGAAAGCACATAATGGAGTTATATTAGAACTGGCTTTACTGACAAAATGCGCATAAAACCGAAACCGAAGCACCCGAAGCAAACCCACATGAACACAGGGAGAACTTGCAAACTCCACACAGAAATGCCAACTGACCCAGCCGGGGCTCAAACCAGTGACCTGCTTGCTGTGAGGTTACAGTGCTAACCACTGAGCCACCGTGTCGCCCTCTGACCAATCATATTTTTAATATTATGGTATGGTATGTTTATGACTGGAGTTAAGATGCTGGAAATGTACCATTGCTATCACATGAATTTGAATTGTAGTAATATTTCATTTAATTTATTTGATCAAAAAATGCAGACTTGACTTGATTATTTTATACTTGATCAAATCATTTTATTTTAATTGCCAAAAATAGGTTAAAAATCATTAGCATTTTTTGTAGCGTGTCAGTCCAGATCTGGATCAAACCGCATTAAAACACTTTGATAGTGTTTCCAGTACTGCGGTTCAGACCTCCTGCTACTCAATATATTTGAGCTGAATTGTGAGCTTACTGTCAGAGTGGAATTTGATGAGAGAGAAAGTCTGGTTGCCAAGAAATAATACATATACAACACTTCCTTCTATATTTATAGCTTCCTCACAAGTACAGAAAGAATTGTTAATGGCATCAAAACCAGACTTTCGGTCCTTATGAAGATGTGTGAGTGTGTGTGTTTGTGTGTGGGGGGAGGAGGCGGGTAAGCCTGCTATCTCATAAGTGCTGTCTTTTAAGATGCCTTGTGAATGGAGTGGCCGAGGGTCTGGCTTTCACAGTGATTATCTTAATTAGGTATTAGGACTCCATTGTTACTTTACTCTGGTGAAACAATGTGTAAAACAATGTGTCTTCAGCCAACATCTGCCTCTTTGTTTTGTTTTTTTTCAAATGTTGCTTAAGCACAAGAGCTAATACACTTCCCTGATATCTGTCCGATGACGGCATCTGTCCTTTCTGTAATGTCGAGGACACACACTGAGTCCAGCGCCACAGGCTCACAGCACTATTAGCACTCTTTGAATGTGTGAGTGTTTTGTTCATCCCCTGCACACCAAGAGCAGAGCGTCAAGTTTTCTGGTCAGTCTGCCCTTACACTCTTTTGGCCTACTTAGTGCTCTGATCCTTGACTTGAGTTTAATATCCATCCGTATGAGGAGAAGGGTTCTCAGCTGGGAGCTTATTATAGAGCTCACATGCTCTGAAGGTTTGTGTGTGTGCGTATGTGCGTGCGTGCGTGTGTGTGTGCGTGTGCGTGTGTGTGTGGGTGCGTGCGTGTGTGAGTGTGTGTGTGTGCGTGTGTGCGTGCGTGTGTGCATGCGTGCGTGTGTGTGTGTGAGAGAGAGAGAGAGAGAGAGAGAGAGAGAGAGAGAGAGAGAGAGAGAGAGAGAGCTTGTGGAGCTTTTCAAACATTCTGTTGACTGTAGAGCTGGAGAATGTAACTTATCTGATATAGCTATACATACAATATTGTATATAGTAATATATTGTACATATATTTGTATTGTATTGTTTGATTGTATATTTATTCATAAATTGTATATTTAGATTATTTTTTTTATTACTTTATTACCTGTGTTTTTGTCCTGTCATTCTGTTGCACTGTGGAAACTTCTGTCATGCAAGTTCTTCATATGTGTAAACATACCTGGCAATAAAGCTCTTTCTTATTCTGATTCTGATTTTTATATCAACTGGCAAGTAATCAAAATTAAATTGCAAATGTCTTGCTACTTGGAAAAGTAGTTTGTTGCTGAAAAATATGCTATTTTTCTGCTGTTACGCTACAGGAAAATATCAAGTTGCTTGTATTACAATTTTTAGTCAATTGCCTTACATTCTTAGCTGTTGGAACAACATTGCCGTTAACCGAATAATTCTTAAAAGCGATCATGTTTACTTTGTTTATTTGTGTGTATATATTTATTTAAAGGGACATTTTAATTTGACAGACATTTTGAGTTGCCAAACATACTTTTTAAATATATAGAAATACTTTTTACAAATCCAGCTTTGCCATCAAAACAATCCTTTTTTTAAATGTATAAAAAATGTAAAATGGTCATTTTAGTTTAGATAATATTTCATAATATTAAGTTTTTTTTATTATTATTGGATAAATAAATGCAGCATCGGCAAACATCAGCATTAAAATGTATTCAAACCAAACTTTGCAATGGTATTGTATGTGTAAAATGGTTTTATATATTCATTCATTTTCCTTCGGCTTAGACCCTATTTCAGAAGTTGCCACAGCGAAATGATCTGTCAACTATTCCAGCATATGTTTTACGCAGCGGATGCCCTTCCAGTTGCAACCCAGTGTTGGGAAACATCCATACACACTCATTTACACACATACACTATGGCCAATTTTGTTTACCCAATTCAGCCATCTTGTATGTCTTTGGGTTGTGGGGGAAACCGGATAAGCCTAAAAGAAGCAAATCATCAGAGAGCAGCAAAAAGTAGATGCCGTGACAAGTCCAAGTTAGTTTAGCAGTTTGTTTATTTCTTTCATTTTTATTTTTTTAAGTTTGTTTTTTACATATATGCAAACAAGCAGATAGATAAGGAATGAATAGGGAGTCCTATTATTGGACAATTTAAAGATTAAGTATTGATGAAGCTTTTTTTTTCAGATCTGTTTGCTTGTTTGTTTAAATGGTTGTGTGAAGTTTTTGTGAAGGTTTGTGAAGGGTTTTATAACACGTAACCAAAACATTTCTATCAAACAGTAGAGCTTTAGTGAGATTCATTAAAGTAGTCAATTCTGCATTGAATCTGAGATATTCAAAATGCATCACTATGCTCTCTTGAATCAATTATGGGCTTAGTTTGTAACAGCAGATGGGGCTCTAGACTAGTTTTTAAATGTACACTCAAATGCTCACTATAAACACTTTTGTAATTATCTTAAATGTTTAATAATTATTTTAAGTTCAAGTGGTATTTGTAAGGAATTGGATGCAAGCAGAGTATGGCTATTTGTAAAGCATACACCGCCATCTTCTGTTAAAAAACAACCACACAATAGATTCAAGAGAGAATATTGATGCATAGTGAGGCAGAATCGATTTTTGTAGCACAGCTCTATCAAACAGTCCTTGCATGTATGACTCCAGTCTCTTGAAGTCATCCAGCTTTGGTTGGTTGGGGTGAGCACACAGTTGTGCCACCCAGTATATGTGCCATTGAGGTGGATTTTAACCTCCTCTAGATTTATCCGATTCACACTTATGCTCAGGTGGTGCGAGTGACTCATTGTACAGCAGCGAACTCCGATTTGGCCAGACCAGTGCTTTCTGCACCTGCGGGTTAACTTCTCCACACGCAGTGAACTGGATGGCTTCTGCTCCACTCACTGCTATTCCTGGCCTGCACCTCCATGTACCACTATCATTAAGAGTACTCGCGCACAGTCAGACGTATGGCATTTTAAAAGCAGCTAAATCTAAACCCAGACGATATACACTGAATGAGACAGACTTTTATTCATAGACCTGTTGTTGGAAATGTGTTTGCTGGGCTTTTAAATATGGCTGTAGGGCCACAGCAGTAACTCTTAATGTCAGCCACCAGGCAGGACAATTTAGTCGTTTCCATAAAGTGACACAAACATCACAGAGAGGCTTAAACTGTCAATATTTTATTCCCTTTTATTGCCGCAGACATGATGGACAAAATGAGATTCAGTACACTGGCTATTTGTTGTGTTTGGGTAATAGAAAAAAGATTTTTTTTTCTGAGGTTGCCGCTGGCTTTGGCTAAATTGGTTTGTTCTCCTGTTGCAGGAGTGATAACAGCCGTTTCCGCCCTTAGAGGCCTTTGTCAGCAGACTGGTTTAGAGAGCGACTACCTTTAGCCACAGATTTCACAGGATCGTCTTTTGCACATTCACGGCAGAGCAGATATGATCCTGTTGCAGTGGAGCATGGAGGTTGTAATTATATAAAAAATTGTAATACGTTTCTATTACCACCATGAAGACAAAACTAACGATTGATCATTTGTATAGAATTGCAGTGTGTTTATTTTAGTCAATGATTTATTAGTGCACATCATTTTAACAAAATGTGCCCTCATAATCCCTTTCTTCCGGTTACCCATTAATCACAAAAGACAATACACCATTGATCCAGTCAATATCAGATAATACCCTTTTCCACCCCTTTTCTCTCATTCAGATGGTGTTTGACTCAGATTTACAGGAAGAAAATAATAGGAGAGAAAAGGTATGGGGAAAAGAATAATTACTATTAAATAAATAAAAATTCATAATTACATAAAGTTAATGATGAAAATGAATAAAATAAATGTAAAATGTGGTGATGATGATGATGATGATGAGGAACAAGTAAATAAATATTAAAATATATTATTATAATATAATATATGTATATATTATAATATAATATAAATATTTAATTATATATATATA
>CAIGQW010055024.1:10522609-10535502 GCA_903798125.1 Danio choprae | reverse complement strand
ATGGAAAAAAATCTAGTTAAAGTAAGTTAAAAAATAAGTTATGAGAAGTAAAAATAAATAAGTTGCAGTTACTTGAAGAAAATAAGTTATGAAAACTACAAAAATTCAGTTATGAAATTGTTCATTATTTGTTTTTGTTTATTAATGTGCTAACTAACATTAATTATTATAACCTTATTGTACCGTTTTTCTGGAAAAGCTATAACCAACTATAAGTCATCTCAAAATACTTGAAACTTTGACACCACACCATTTTTACAGTGAATTTTGGCCAATCACAATTGAATTGTAGTGTAGCCCCTATTGTGATCCCATCAACTTAGTTAAGTCTCATGACCACAGACAAGCTGAACATTAAATCCATTTAGATATACAGCCACCAATATGCTGTCTCATACTTGAAACATTGTCTCCATATTTTTCCAGTGGATTTTCTGGCAATTACAATGTAACCGAATATTTTTGTAGACGCGGACAATTGAAACTAATATTTTTTGTAGCTTCTGGAGTGGTTGCATCAGCTTGGTTTAGTCTCATGACCACAGACAAGCTGAATGCTAAATATGCTGTAATGAAAAATACAGTGCAGCCACCAATATGCCATCTCATACTCTCATCACCTTATTTTATAGTGAATTCCTGACTATCACAATTTTACAGTAAATTTGAATAATGTAGCTTCTTGTGTGATTGCATCCTTGTGTGAGCATAGACAAGCTGAGCACTGAATGTAGTCATCAGTCATTGTCGATGAGGGTCTGCTATAAGGCCGTACAGACCTGTGGAGATCTGCTTGTGGGATGGTGCCAGGACTGCCAGATGCTGCCAGGATCTTTTAGCAGGGCCAGGGAGCACAGGTTGGCCAGAGGTGTTCACATCATGTTTTACGCCACCACTCAGGCTAACACAAACCACTGCAGGCGGCCAATGTGTTTCTGTTATTAGAGAGCTGAATGACACAGCCATGTGCTCCCTGTCAGAAGGAACTTTTCTGAACAGCCAAGTAGATGTAAGAGAGTGAGAAAGGAAAAAGAGCCACACACTTCCAATCTGCTTCCACATTATCACACAGGTGGGAAGTGGTGGCAGTCATGTGGAAAATGGATTACATTGGAACTTTTGTAAATGAGTTGCTGATTTAAAGCCAAATGTGTCTACGCTACTATTGTGGCTAGGGCTGCACGATAAATTGAAGGCGATTTTCATGCAAATTTTGTCAGTAAAGCTGGTTCTGTGATCAGCAGTAAATCTCCAGCACCTGCCTTCATATGGAGCAGCATTTACTACACAGGGCCATCTTTCACTGACAAGGTACACAACAATACTAGATGATATTTTCAGTGCAATACTGAAATTGAAGATGTTAAAGGTGCAGTATGTTTGACACCCAGTGGTTGAAATAGGTATTGCACTCCTGGATCAAAACAAACGCAAGAGCAGGTTGCCAGATTGAGGAATAGGAGCGAGTGATTTAAACCATGTTCTATATAAAAGCAACGGCACCTGCTATAAGGAATATTTTCCATTTTAAAAGGAGTTTTTGTTCTAACCAACACCTCACATTTATGTATTAGAAACAGCTTCTATTTCTTGCAGCTTAACAACAGAAAACGATGACAATGATTACCTCAGGTAAACCTCATGTGCTTTATTCAGTGCTAAATGCTAACAATGTGAGTTTTAATGCCATTTTACATGACATTTATTACCATATACTGAAAGCAGCAGCAGATGGTTCACCTCAGATCTTAAAAAATAAAATAAACCGTTTGAAATTGAACTTTAGAACTAAACACATATCAGTGATTCAGCATGTATATTTAATAATGTTTAATAATGTTGTGGTTAATATGTATTAAACAGATTAAAAACCTTACCATTTTGTGAGTGAGCGCATATTCTGTGCTTCTGAATGGCTGTATTTAAATTTATGTTGTGTTTCGTCGGGTGCAAACAACCAAATTGCTTATCACTGTGCATCTCGTCACGTAGCTTGTTGTTAGGACACACGGTTACAACGTAACCTGCTCACCTAATGTTTACGTTTGCATTTCGGTCACGGACACATGCTTTCGGAGCCTTTCTGACTGTATTAATGAAAACGCGGTTTTCCACCAAGGCAACCAAGGGTGCTGAAATATAATTGGCTAAACTGGCATTGGGCAGGTTAAAATGACTGAAACAAAGATAGCGTTCCGGCACGGAAAACACATTTTCAAATCAGAATAACTGACTTCAGCATTGTTTTTCAGATAAACAAGAATGTTCACTTTACATGCTTTAGAAGAGTCAAAAACTTACATACAGCACCTTTAAGAAATTGAGAGCTGTTTGCATCGCTTCTCGTGATCTACGGCTATGTGTTGCTGCTACATCTGAAAGTATACAAAAATATGTATATTTTGAAAATAGTATATGAAAATATGAAAATTTAATATCATTGAAAATATTTAATTTAATAATCAATGCCTAGAATTGATGAAAGCTGTTAAATGTTAAGCTGTTTGACTTCCTGGGTTCCTTTTTGGGGCATATTTGTAGTTTCTGTGTGAGAGCACTTTCTGGCCTTTGGAGGAGATTTACTATACAGAGACGTGCTTCTCTGACAAGATGTGCATTACATTAAGATTACAGATTACAATAATACATTCATTAATTCATTTTCCTTCAGCTTAGTCCCTTATTTATCAGTGGTCACCACAGCGGAATGAACCGCCAACTATTTCAGCATATGTTTTACGCAACGGATGCCCCTCTAGCTGGGAAACACCCATACACACTCTCATTCACACACACACACGCACGCACGCACGCACGCACGCACGCACACACGCACACACACACACACACTACAACTAATTTAGTTCATCCAATTCACCTATAGTGCATATCTTTGGACTGTGGGGAAAACCGGAGCACCTTGAGGAAACCACGCCAACACATGGAGAACATGCAAACTCCACACAGAAATCCCAACAGGCCCAGACTTTAACCAGTGACCTTCTTGCTTTTTCAGTTTCGGTTGATTTAATGAGTTGTTTTTGTTTTAAATTTAAGCTATGCAATCTTTTTGTGTTATTATAGCTACAGTAGGTTTTATATTATAGCATGCAAAGTTGTGAATTTGCTTTATGCACTAAATTAAAATATATTATATATAATATATAAGCCACTGTTTTATGAACATTTATGCAAGAGGGAAAACCAATTTCACATTTTTCCGTAATATAGTAAATAAGTTAACCCTCAGATTGGCAGACAACGCACACAGAAACAAACTTTGTCATGTCATCTTGCATTTGGAAGTCATGCCTGATGTTTGTGATAGGACAGCTCCAGGAAGTAAATAAAAGAAGAGTTTTCATAAAGGTATTTGCATAATTAAATTATATTTGAGATGGTGTTTGAGATCGCTCTACTAGTTTGTCTAGCTATCCAAACCATGTAATGTGGAAATCACATGACGTTTTTGATGGATTCATGTAAACATAGTTATTGCATACCAGATGTATGAAAAGAAAAGAAACTATGATCAAGAAAGGAAAAAACATGACACACTTACATTCCTCTCAAGTGCATTAAAGCATTGCAAGCCTAAGATCATGATCCAAGGCAATAAAGCTGCGTTTGGGAGGCTAATATATTGCTGTAATTAATGCCAAGTCATTTGGAATGAAGTCATATGCTGCACAATATCAAATAAAATTAATGAATAGGTTCTGCTGATGCCTGTTGCCAGGAGCCCAGCTCAACAATATGTTGTAGCTGACTGAGCACAGGTTAATAACATTGTATGAATTTACAAAAAAAAGTATGTGAAACCATTCATGATAGGCACATATGGTATGATGAGGATCTCGATTCAATGTGCCATATGTCTTCGGTAATAGCTAACACAGAGGGACGCAATCCCCTACCATCCCTTCTCTTTTTCACTTTCTCTCTCTTTCTATGGGTCTACAAAGCTCAGCCCAGACAGAATTAATGTGCAAGTCATCATTCACAGGGAAGCAGAGAAGCCGTGTGATAAGAACACCCCCAATATTACCTCAGAGTTCACGGCAGCATCTCTTATAGACATGTCACACTTATTATTGCTTAGCAGCAAATGTGTGACTTATATACAATGCGGAAAGTACAGTTTAAATTAGAGTGTTAATCATCGCGTTCCCTTTATAAGCTATTGGCTAATTTGTACAACAGATCGTTCTGGTTCTAAAATCTGTATAGCCATGCAGTATTCTACTAGTATAAGCACAGGAACAACATTTGTATTAATGCTATTGTTCTTTAGCATAATGTATTTTTGACTTCAAATATGCAGTTTACTAAGTTTAATTGGACAGCGACTGAGAACCTTCTTATCTCGGACACTTATTTTGGAATACTGGTGACTTGGATGTATGTCTTTTTTTGGGGTTGAACAAAGAAACATAATTTTGGGTATATTTAACTGCAATATCTGGTCTCAGTAATCTATTACAAGCTTGATTTACTTAGCATCTTTTTGTTGTTGTTTATGATTATAAATTATTTTGTTCAATAAATTATATTTTATATAAAGTAGTAGTAGTAGTGGGGCCTCACAGTGGCGCAGTGGGTAGCACGTTCGCCTCACAGCAAGAAGGTCGCTGATCGCTGGTTCGAGCCTCGGCTCGGTCAGTTGGCCTTTCTGTGTGGAGTTTGCATGTTCTCCCTGTGTTGGCGTGGGTTTCCTCCGGGTGCTCCGGTTTCCCCCACAAGTCCAAAAACATGCGGTACAGGTGAATTGGGTAAGCTAAATTGTCCGTAGTGTATGAGTGTGGATGGGTGTGTATGGATGTTTCCCAGAGATGGGTTGCGGCTGGAAGGGCATCCGCTGCGTCAAACATATGCTGGATAAGTTGGCGGTTCATTCCGCTGTGGCGACCCCAGATTAATAAAGGGACTAAGCCGAAAAGAAAATGAATGAATGAATGAATGAGTAGTAGTAGTAGTAGTAGTAGTAGTAATTAATGAAAGATTGCAAAATGGTCTGTGTATGTAGTGGTGATTGACAGTTCATTTTACATTGTTCCACCATCAGATGACAAGTCATTTACACAAATTTGGCCACTGGTAATTAATGAACAACAGAACTGATATTTTACAGACCTAATATTTATAATGTTGCTCAAAGTACTTTATGTTTAAATATATTGTTTTATATATTTGCTAGATTGCTGCCTGTCCAGCTATGTTTGTTTATGCTTAAATATGAATTTTCTTTTTTTTTTAAAGCATCACTCACATTTTATTTTTTGGCAAGCTGATTCATGCTTCGTGCTTCAGATTTGCTGTTAAGGGAACATAGTGAGCATCGATGCTTCCTAATTTTCATGGTGCAAAAGCAATATTACATTACATTACACTCATACTCATGCAATATGGCTCTATATCAAAACGCTGATATAGAGACATATCACACTCATTTGATATTGCTCATTTAAGAGACTTCAGAATGTGATGGTTTCTATATATCAGACAGATAAAGTGCTTTTGTTTCAGCAGGATGTTGAATTGAGTCACAGTGCATGAGATGAGAGCCAGTGGTCACACACACACACACACACACACACACACACACACACACACACACACACACACACACACACACACGCTGGAAGAGTTGGCACCCTGCATTGCATGATGGGGCAGGCAGTTTGGGTGATGGCCATGCCTATGGCTCCTGCTCCCCCTGTGCCCCTCAGGCGGCCCCTGCTGGGATTTGGACCTTAGGCAGCGAACAGACTGCAACTTCAATCTGTTTAGTTGCGGGATTGAAACGTTGTTGAAAAATAACCTCGGCCAGAGCAAAGATATCAACAGCAGTGTATGATACAGCATTAAAATACACATGGAAACCTGGTTCAAAACGATTGAGGCCATTTTGCCTCCAACAGGGAGAGGAAAAGATATTCAACGTTCAAGGCAGCAGAGATAAAAAAAAAATATATATATTTTTTTTTAAAGCATCCCGCTGTTTGGTAAATGTCAGCGAGAGCCTTTGTGTGCATTGATTATCTGCCCTCTTTAAAAAAATCCATCTGCACCATTTCCAGTCCACTGATGCATACAGAAACACTTACTGATTGCTTTTCGGAAATTAATAATAAAGCCAGCTAGATGCTAACAATGCAACATGAGTGATGTCTGTATTATAAATGCTTTTTTTTTTTCTTCAGTTTGTTCGCAGTTCTCCAAAGGAGTGTACGCAATCATTGGCGTCTACGACAGGAAGACCGTCAACATGTTGATGTCGTTCTGTGGTGCGCTACATGTCTGCTTCGTGACGCCCAGCTTCCCTATGGAAAACTCCAACCAGTTTGTCATCCAGCTGAGGCCTGAACTGCAGGACGCCCTGGTTGGTGTAATCGAGCACTACAGGTGGTCCAAGTTTGTCTACATGTACAGCTCAGACTCTGGTGAGGCTTGCTTTTTATGATCAAAATCTTTGTGTTTGTGGGGATGTGCATGTCTGTTTTCCTGATCTAGGTTTTTACACACTAGGTATACATTATTGTGGAGAAGTGCCTATATCACTAATCATATTCACTATCAAATGTTTAACTCTATAGCTTAGCTGACCTTCTATATGTGAGCTCTCAACTAATGGTGCACTTAAGCTATGCAAGGACCTCCTCGCTCATTTTCTATGTTACATACTGAAAAGTAAAATGTAAAAAGAAATAAACATGAAAATAAATATATGCTTGAATAAATAAATGAATGCAAAAATAAATATAAAAATAAATGAATGAGAAAATGCATAAAAATGTAATGAAAAAACAATATTTTACTTACTAACCTTCGGCTTAGTCCCTGATTCATCAGGGATCACCACAGCCTAATGAACCGTCAATTACAATGTTTGAGATTTAGTGGTGCAGCATGTAAGTTTGACACCCAGTGGTTGAACTAGGCATTGCATTCCTGGTTCAAAAGTACACACAAGCGCAGGTTGCCAGATTGACTATCGAGCCTAAAGGCTGATTTAAGGCTGATTTAAATTGTGCTCTAAATAAAAGCAACGGCATGCGATAGAAGGAATATTTTCCATATTATACAAAGTTTTCGTCCTAACCAACACCTGAAATGTATATTTTAGAAACTGCTTCTATTTCTTGCAGCTGACAACAGAAAATAAATCTATAAATATTACTATAAACTATATTACTATATTATATAAACTATAATCTATTAAGTAGATTGTAAACCTTATAATTTCACTTGAGTGCAGTGAGTGTAAATATATTCTGAATAGCTGTATTTAAATTTCTGTCATGTTGCGTCTGGTGCAAACAGCCAAATTGCTCTCGTAATTGGTCTCGTCACGTAGCGTGTTGTTAGGACACGGGGTTACAATGTAACCTGCTCACCTAATGTTTACGTTTGGAATATTTATATTATTTTCTAATTAATAACCACCCCATGTGGAACTTTGAATCTGTGTCTTATTTTGAAGCTACTTTCCACCGGAGGTCGCATTTTCAGTGGCGGGCGTATACTTTGAGAGCCTTCCTGACTGAATGAATGAAATATGTGGTTTTCCATCACAGCAACCCGGGGTGCTGAAATATAATTGGCTAAACTGGTATTGGGCGGGATAGAAGAGTCAAAAACTTTAATACAGCACCTTTAAATTCATAAACATATACAGTCTTGATGTGTGTGTGTGTGTGTGCGTGTGCGTGTGCGTGTGCGTGTGCATGTGCATGTGTGCGTGTGCATGTGCATGTGTGCGTGTGTATTTGTGCCATCTTGGTATCAAAGCAATAGTACTTTTGACAACACCAAAAGTAATATTTTTCAAATAATAATGATCAAATATGACTGTTTTTTTTTTTACACTTTATAAGGCAGATTTATATTCTGGTGTTCTTGGTATCAGAAAGTTTATAATGATCAATAAAATGTTTCTCTAAGTCTCTCTTAAAGCACAATGTATTATAAGCTTAATTTGCATATAACAAAGGCGTATTTGCAGCGCATGGGAATTCAAATGTGCAGGATGAGAATTTTAATGCTCATGCTATATTGAAGCATTTAGTGCTTGGTTAAACTGGTTTTTGTGGGCTTAGTGAAGAGGATGCAGGTTTTTGTGCTGAATTATCATGTCTGCTCAGTGATTTTTACCTTTTTGAATTCTCTTTTGAATACGGCTGGTTGGTTTTCTGAAACTGAAATTTTTACCACCACATTGCCAGCGTGCACATTGAGTCAGCTTTTGTTCCCGGTTTGTTTGTGAACATGTTGGTGTGTAATGACAGATATTGATGTGACTCATGAGAGTTGCCTGCTTGTGTGTTGCTGCGATGAACAATAGTGTTCTGATCTGAGTGAATGCATCTCGCCCTGCACTTGGAGCTCATTTGTGCTTCTTTCTCTATGGAGATCTGCCAGAATAAAATCATTGTGCCAGCGTAAAATGTATCCAGCTGAAGGCTGGGAAAAGAAAATCCCAATACCAAAGCACCCCCACGCATGGTTTCATTGTCATTCCAAGAAGGGTCCAGAACTAACTTTTCTGCCACACATGCCAGTGGCAATGAATAGAGAAAGTTTGCCAACCCAATAAATATTTATTTAAAGTCTTACAATTGTATTTAGTTTTATTTTTATTAGAAATAATATATATATATATATATATATATATATATATATGCACTGAGGTTTTCTTAAAGAAATAGTTCACCCAGCAATCCATAAAGATTCATATTTTGACCCAAAATCCCCCCAAACAGTTGTTTGATATCACATACTTTCTTCTTATATTAAAAAGTATCTCAGGTTCCAATGATACAAAAATAACTTATTTTGTATTATAGAAGAAAGAAAGTCAAAATGTTTTTTTAAAATGTGACATGAGTAAATAAGACCAGTATAATTATTTTGTTTTACCAATTATTCTACAAATGTTACACCATATGGTTTTGAAGAAATAAAAATAGTTTGACGTTAGTGTTGCCATGATACTGGAATATCAACACAAAACCTTCAAAGAATATCATCATTTAAAGCTATTTTCAATGCCATTCACCAATGTTTGTCGAAACCAAACATTAAATGAACAGTCAGTAATACAAAATAAAATAAACAAATGACATGCAATAGGCCAAATAAATAATGATACAAATTCATTTAGCAGTGCTTTAGCAGTATTTACAAAGGGTACAGAAAATGAATGATCAGATGTAAAATAACACTGTACAGTAGTCATCACTGAATAAATTAAATATTAATTTCTCTGTTAAATCTACAATAGTTACTCATTCAAGTTCAGTGAGTGGTTTTCTTTTAGTTTATTAGGCCGTTATCACTTTAAGAACTAATTCACAAATCCGGTGCTTGCTTTTCAGCTGTTTATGTTTATTAAGATATGACTGGTTGTGGACAGTGTTGGGGGTAACGCATTATTCATTAATAGATTAATTTGCTTTTAAAAAATAAATGGCTGAATTAAAATGAGTGTAATCACATGGAATCACACACTCAGTGAGAAAATAAGCTCCCCACAGGAACAGACAGAAACCAAGATGGCAGAGCCTTACATTTCTGTGATGGAAGTGTTCTCATTATTTTAAACACATGGAAGAAAATAGGATTATCTCAATGGACAGTGATTTTACTGAACTAATAAGACAAAAATACAAAAGTAGCAAACACATTGCTTTCAACTTTCATTAATCTGTATATACGGCATGCATAGCGTCAGGAAGTTCTCAGAAGTTAACATCATTCAATTGTTTTTTTTTTTAATTAGTTTTTCTAAAGGTAAATGAAGGTGTAGGTTAAACAGTGTGTCATTAATTGCAGAGCTCCTCTATTTAAGGAAAAGAAAAAGAAAAATACCCTGCAAGTTCTGAAAGAGATCAAGCGTCATGCAAGTATGAAAAAGTAACTCAAAAGTAACATAACGCATTAATTTCCATAAAAAGTAACTAAGTAACACAACTAGTTACTTTTTGGGGGAGTAACTCAATATTGTAATGCATTACTTATACATATTCAAAAGTAACTTTCCCCAACACTGGTTGTGGATACACACAGAAACATGTATTTTGGCATAATTGTGTGTATTCCTATGCACTAAAATATGTAAAAGAGAACTCAATTCATTTTTTATAATGTTTTTTTTTTTTATGTAAAACAAATCTTGATAACGTTTTAGGTTGAGCTCAGAGAAATGTACAAAATCTAACCGGTTCAATTAAAAACATGCCTTATGTTGCTACTCCTTAGGATCAAACCAGCCAAGTAATGGCTAACCCAATTTTTTACATGCATTTGGCACCTGGTGAGTGTTAATTTTGGAATCTGTCGCCACGTGCCATCCCACAGCATGAAAAGTTTCAATGCCTGTGTCTCCGCGCTTCAAAATAACGACTTGAAATTCCCAGAGTTGCTCTAGAAAAGTCACGGACATCCGGTGCTGCTCCCTGAGCAGGTAGAATCTGACACACCTGTCAGCACCAGGTGTGCAAAACCCCCCAGCCCCCCTGTAGCCAATGGGCTGCAGTGTCCCCATAATGTGTCACCATCTGTCACAGACACTCAGCTCAGCCGACCATGATGGGAGCATGGCGCAATCTGCACATTACAGCTTTTGTTGTTGTTGTTGTTGTTGAAGAAATATAGTTCTTTTTACCACCAGCTTTTCTCATCGTTGTCAGTCCTGTCATCGCTCTACGCGCACAATAGGTTTGATGCCTGCCTGTATGCGCGCCACGGGTGTCCGGGTGATGGTTTTATCTTGTGTAAGCGCTGAGGGCTCTGGGTTAAGATTGTAGGATCATTAACTCTGTGACTGAGAGGAACCAAACTGCAGGAATCCATATCACCAGCCTCTTGTTGCCTAGATACAGCGCTGCACTGTCGACGGGGTTATTTTAAGCCTTTTAAGGACATACGTGTGAGAGTGTATGTAGCCCGTATGTTAACCCAGCCACTTCCTATGCGTATGAAATCAGCCCGCTGTATTGTTTCCATGTTGGCGTGGCGCTCCACTGGCATCGCAGCACGCCAGATGAGTGGGAATGAGGCTAAGCAGAGACGTCTTCCCCCGCTGGCCCTGTTTCTCTGTGTGCATCGGGAGCCATTTGTTCAGCCTGCTGGGAGTGTGAGCTCCTTAATGTCAAATCACCCTGCGGTCTTAAAGTGGTCCAGCTGTACTCACACTGAGTCGAGCAGGAAGCAACACTGGCTCGGATGCACAGGGGTCAAAGGGCAAGTGCTCAAAACAGAGGCGCCCAGAAGCAGAGGAGAGAATCAATATCCCTCGCTCACGCCGTCAATATGGGGTTTCTTCACTTGGGAATTCAAGTATTTTGACTCGTTTTTTAAAAAGTTCTCTTAAAATATTATTTGTTTTTGACTAGTTGACTTTTTTCTGTGTTTTCTGTATTCTGTATAATAATTTGAAGAATAAATCAGTGTATTTTTATGCTTGTAGAACAAAACAGGTACATTTACGGTAGTTCTGGACTGCTTAGCATTCACACTGTTATATTTATTACAAAACCTAAAGATTCTGACATGCATTTTGTGACGAAACTCACTACACATCCAAAACAAAGCTATGTTCTGAGGTAAATGTGCACACCAAAAATAAGTAACACATTAGTTTAAGAACCAATTCTCAGTATTAACTAGTGGCTTATTAACTGCCTAATATTAAGACATAGGTTCTTGAATAGTACAAAGTACAGTGCTCAGCATAAATGAGTTTTCCCTTTTGAAAAATTATATTTTTATCCATTTTTCAGTGGATATAGACAATATATTTTGGTGCATTTAAACAAAACATTTTTTCATTAAACAGTTAAATTCATTAAAATAGGAGTTTAGTCTTATATAACATCTCTAAATAACAATGACATGAAAGTGAATAGGCTATAACAGCATTTTAATTTCGCGGTGAACTAATTTTTTAACTTCAGAATGTGTAGTCCCTGTTGTAGTAGTGCAGACACAGTTCTGGCACAGCTGCTGCTTCCCGTGATTTATTTTGTGGTCCATCCCACCCCATAAATGATACATTTATTCCTGTTATCTCTGCTGCGGGATCCATTGGTTCCATAAATTATAAAGCGTGCATCCTTGTCGTTGCTCTCCTTTTAATTACAGCTCATGCAACAGCTGTGTGGTGTTGCATTAAAAACAAAGGAGGCAACGTTTGAGAGCATTCTTTTTTTCTTTGGGTTCAAAACATAAAGCAAACCTGAGTAAGTCCGTTAAACATTTCATAAACAATTTCCATATAAATACTCACAGGGGATATGCTGCATTTTACAACAGGCCGTAGACTTTCATAGTCAGATTTTGAGTAGGATTTGGGGCTTGTGGCGTAACTTTGATAAACGTGGGCTTGTTTTGTAAAGTACTCGCACAGCAAAAAGCATAGATGGCTGCAGAAGCATGCGGTTGAGTGTTTGGAGAGGTTTGGATGCGTTTGGAGGAGCTGGCCGTGGTGCTGGAGTACTGAGAACACAGGAAGCATAAGCTGCTCTCAGCCGCAGCATAATAAGAGCAATCATGTGCGCTTGTGCTTTCAGCTGTCATCGCGTCATGCGATCAGATGACCCTTCATAACAATTCGGTTCTTATGGGAGAGATGAAGCTACTGCTTTTGGCAGTGTGTTATAAGACCAAGTGAACAGCAATTTAGGGACTTATGAAGGCAGCTCTAATAAGTTGGTATCAGTATTTTTCTTTTCCTTTTTACTTAATATTTTTTCACAACCAGTATAACATATTTTTATCAGGTTTTTATACAGTGCATTTTTTTAAAAACCAAGACTCACCAAGGCTTACATACACACGCACACATACATTAATGCATACATACTCTCTCACTCTCTCTCTCTCTCTCTCTC
>CAIGQW010055024.1:10440715-10475045 GCA_903798125.1 Danio choprae | reverse complement strand
CTCCCAAGCGCCGGCGGCTCTTCGCTCCCAAGCGCCGGCGGCTCTTCTCCCTCAGTCTGCAAACCCTCACCCTCTAAGGATAGTGGGTCCTTGCCATTCAAACCAGTTAATGCTCCATTGAGGAGGATGGGGATTCCACCTGAACCACCAGGAGGGTCTTATGTTCCACGTGGGGGGCTACTAAACCCACCAGTGGCACCTTGGTGGAACAATGATTGGCTTAAAAGGACCTTTTCCCCTATGATACCACCATGGTGGTTTTCTATTTGGGGATTGATATGTCGGGACTGGATTAATCATCTGTGTTTTGGACTTTATTCTTGTCCCTGTAGATTTACTTCTGCTCCTTGTTTTGTTATGTAAGGATTTTGTTGTTGGTTTGGCCCACCATCCCTCCCCCTGGTCCACATCCGTTCCGCCTCCCTCCTAGACAGGCGGTTATTTGGGAGTGTCTGGAAGCCACTCCCTTTGAGGGGGGGTAATGTCACATCTGCTGTAGTGCCATCTTGTGGTCTTTTGGGCACTAGTTATGTTGTGGTTTTCGTTGTTCCTGTTTTGTAGTTGTTCACGTGATCACCACTTGTTTCCACCTGTGAGTAATTGTCTAATTAGTGTTGTCTTTATAAGCTTTGTGATGTTGTGTTTAGTTTGCCTTTGGATTTTTGCTGTTGGCTGATGTACTTTGTTTACATGATTCTGTTTTGTTCTGTCTGGCTCTCATCTGGTCCTAGCCTGTTCACCGACTCTTCATTTTTGGTTTGTTGGTTTGATTTACTTTGCTTCATGTTTTGATTGTTTTGGAATTCCTGTTTAAGCATTGTTTGATTCAGTGTTTATTGTTTTGTACTTTTTGTCTCTGCTGGATTTTTGTACCTGGCCTGTCCCCTTGTCTTTTTTATTAAAACTCAAATTGCTGCAATTGGATATATCTTGTGTTTTTGTAAGCCCACCGTGACACATTGAACAATAGTACATTTATAAATCTTAGCTAGATTTACTTTATTTTCATTAACTAACGTTAACAAAAATGGATGAATACTGTAATAAATGTATTGTTCTTTGTTTGTTCATTTTTGTAAATACAGCATTAACTAGTTGAACCTTATTGTAAAGTGTTACCATAAGCATAATAACCATTTTTGCTCAAAATGTTAAAACTATACATTTATATGTGTACATCATTTATTCATATACATACAGTATATTTACATATGTTATATGCTTTCATATATTATGTTCATGCAATAATGAAATAAGTTTTGTTGAAATAAAAAGTAACAGCGAGTTATGAGAATGTCAGTTTATATGATGACATTCTTTTTTCTAAAAACATTACAAGACTTCAATTTTTAACTTTAATTTGTTTTAGCATTATTACAGTGTTTTACAATTAAGATTACATTCATGTCGTGTTACACTTCATGACAACAAAACATTGTCCAATTGTTTCCATAATATAATCATCATTATGTATTTTTAATTATGCCAACACTTAGTAGGGTGATTGTATGTGGGTATGTTTGCATTAAGCGGTATTTGTATGTTTCCACAGGTCTCTGTCTGGCCGTATCGTGGGTGGTGTGTGGTGGTTCTTCACGCTAATCATCATCTCCTCGTACACAGCCAACCTTGCAGCATTTCTCACAGTGGAGAGGATGGTGTCGCCCATCGAGAGTGCAGAAGATCTGGCCAAACAGACCGAGATCGCTTACGGCACTCTAGACGCAGGCTCCACCAAAGAGTTCTTCAGGGTGAGACAAAGCCAGGAATCATGGGAAATGTTCACCTGAAACAAAAATGTTATTCTGCACACACTAACAACCCTAATAACTTAAACAGCATCAACAAAACTTAATTTAATGGTCATAAATAAGTCTGGGTGATATGATCACAATATAATTTTTCATATCACTTGATTTCTCTATTTCTTTCAGGTTAAAGATTTGCTTTTAAGTGAAAGTTGTAGAAAGCTCTCTTTTTTTTCGTATTCTTCTTTTGTCAACCAACATTTCACAAATTACAACATTTATAACGATGAATAAGAATCAATTTAATTAAAACTTTAATTGAGTAAACTTAAAATCTTTTGCCAGCCTTTTTCCTTGACAAAATATCTTGACAGAAAAATTATTTCTTTGTTCCTGTTTGTTCTAGCAGATCATAAAACAGGATATTGTTCCCTGAGTTTGAGGACCAAGATTTCAATTTAGGAAATCGAGATTTATGTTTAGTAATAAAGAAATAATTTTATCATATTTATCCTAATCATTTTATCACCTGTTAAAAATTAAAAGTAACTCAAAAAATTGCAGATTGCCACTCTTTAGTGTGCAAATGTGTAATATTTAGCTTCTTCTTTCTTTCAGAGATCAAAGATTGCGGTCTTTGAGAAGATGTGGTCTTACATGAAGTCAGCAGATCCCTCAGTGTTTGTGAAAACCACAGACGAAGGAGTTATGCGGGTGAGAAAATCCAAAGGGAAGTATGCATACTTGCTGGAGTCCACCATGAACGAGTACATCGAGCAGCGCAAACCCTGCGACACTATGAAGGTTGGAGGGAACCTGGACTCCAAAGGCTACGGCATCGCCACCCCCAAAGGTTCCCCTCTCAGGTAAAGCCAGCTTTCCACTGTTTACTGACTGCATGGATTCACCCATCATGAAAATAACATCAGATGATGGTTCAGTTGTGGTAGAGGCTGCATACAGTGCTGAGAGGCTATCTTTACAGCTAATTAAAGTTGAATAAAAGAAAAGATGGGAATTTGATCAAATAAGTATGCAAATCAGGTCTAGGCAAATAAAGCCAAAATTACAAAAAAATCGTGAGTTAGCTATAGCAGAGCAGCTGGAACTTGCTGTTTTAGTGTCTAAGCTGTTTGCCAATCACAATGCACTGGGCATTGGACAGCTTACCAATCACAACACATTTCATTTTAAGGTAGGCAGGCTTTCATCAAACCCATAACTAATCAAGATGTAAATTATTTGAAAAATAACGTGTTCACCAAGCATGAGAATATGTTCTAGAACACTGCAAAATCACGACGCTTTTCCACTATCGTTCAGAATCATTCTAAGAACAGATAGGTATGGTTCCAGTTGTGTTTCCACTTGAGCCTGGAATGGTGCTGCAGGATTCAATTCATGATTCAACAAACTAAATATGAGAAAAAAGGAGTCCCAAAACAGAAATATCCTTGTGCATATTGCTGTTTACATTACACTTGCATTACCAAGGCAATGACTGGCGCATTTGTATTGCATTCCAGAGTGCTTCCTTTGTGGAAAATGAAACCGTTTCCATTCTGGCTGGACCGGATTGGCACTCAATGGAACGTTTAAGCAAACAGAACCATTTGGCTTGATAGTGGACAAACAACTTTTGTAAAAGAGCATTAGTTTGAGCCAAAGGTGAATGTAGAAGTATATGCAAAGCAACCTCTACTACAACAGGACATGTTGTTTGGGTGTAAACGTGTGTGTCTGTGTGTGTGGAGCTGTTCAAAATCCTGCTTGCACCTCATGTTTTATTGAAGGGGTTTTCAGCACACTCCAGCAGAAGTGCTTGCATAAGAAACGACAGGGAAGTGACGTGAGCTCTTCAGAAGCTCTTTAGGAAACACGTGCATTCACCGTCCTTTCATTAAAACAGCAGCGCCCATTGAGACGGCGCAAACATTATTCACAGCAGCCTCTTTGAAGCTATAGGTTTACCAGATGCTAATTTCACTTGCTCTCCTCCTTCATTACGAATTACGAAAGCTCGCTCCTCACCGAGTGACTTGCGCATAAAAGAAATTGAGCAATCAGTTGTTATTCTTATGCAAGCCACTTCTGCAGATGAATGTCGACATTAACACGCTTCTTTTATATGTTCGCTGCTATATAAGGTGAACGGTTGTTATTTCAATTGTGTGCCGCCATCATTAACGTCACATTTATTGCGCTTGAACATACCCATCTGACTAATACACCATGGCCCACATGATATTACATTCATTGCAGTGCAAAGGGCCTCACAAGGGCAATTTGGAGCTGTTGAAATAACCTCAATAACTCCATCTCTCTCTAATAAGATAAGCTCCTTGGGGAAACGACCTCATAGCAATTGTACAGTCATTTTTTGGGTCACCTTATAGCAAGTTAAGAGGGGGAAAGAGCGTGGATGGAGTGAGAAAGAGAGAGAGAGAGAGACATCGGATACAAGATGTAAATGACTGACTTCCATCTTGCCACCTAGGGCAGGACTCAAATTAAATTCAATACTAGCTAGCCATTACTGTGACAGCATAAGTGAAAGAGGCTTGGAAATGAATTCGTAAATGTGTTTTTCTATCTGCTGTTTCTCTGTCTGATTTGGAGAGAGAGCGACTCCCTTACTGACACTTCTATACATGTACTGGTAGATGCAATGCATGGGCATCTGCTGCATGATTACAACATGTGGAGGGCTAGGGGAGAGTTTTCTGTCAAAATCGGAAGATGCTGAGAGCATTTCAATTGGCTTGCTGAACTAACCATGTGGGGCAGTTGTCAAAATGTACCATAATGTTCTTATGCAACTTTGGATTTTATGGCTGTATTTATATTGTCGGTCACATTATAATCATCTGGCACAGATCAGATCTTGTTAGGTGCAAAAAAATGATTGAAAAGATAAATCGAAGTGATTATCGATTATGCAGTTTCCCACATTTTTGAGTAAAATGTTCATTTGTGTTTTACTTAACTAAACATGTATATTTAACATACATGGCAAATTTTTTCAAGTTGATTTTTTTTTACAGAAAATGACAAAAAACTTGAAATATGCATATGTGTGCATCTTATTGAAGAATAGCCCACAGTATATTCAATAATCATTTTAATTAAGCAACCTCTATGGGTAATACATTGTTTTCTTTCTATACGATTAAAAGTCAAATCTTAATTAAAATCACTTTTCAAATTGACATATTTCAAACTGTTAATTTAATCAAAATATAAAATTCAGCTCTATGTAATGATTCAAAATGTAATAAATTTGTTTAAATTTTAAAGCATTTCTTGGTGAGTTACTCATGTAAACGCTGTCAATTATTTAATTTACCACAAAAATGTTTAAATTTTGTCATCATTTAATTCTTGTTGTTCTAATCCTCTAAAACTTTCATTAATCTCATGAGCACAAAAACAAGACAAAAACTGATCAGTTTCTGCCCCTTCACTGATTTTAGGTTTAAAGTGTTCAGAAAAACATAAAAATAATCCATTTGACTCCAGTTGTTTAACTCTAGTTTTATGAATCAATGAGGAGCGTACTAAAAACAAGTTTTATTGACTAAATATCTTTATGTTTGCATAGATATATCCCTCACTTTACTGAGAGAACCACAATGCATACATGCTGTTAATGCGAATCACAAATAAACTCACACTTTTTTTCTTTGGGGTCTTGCACCCTGGAAATGTTTGTGCATCTTGTTAAAAATTGAACCAAGACTCAAATAAAAACCAATCTCTTGTGATGACAGAAGTTTAGTTTTTTGCTTGAACAATGTGCATTCAGCATTTGCAGTATAAATGTAGCTTAAATAACACTGATCAGAGCCTTTAATACTGGTCTACTAGGCTCTTCTTGTTTTAATGGACGCTTAGATGTTAATTGAGCTTTTGAATTTGTGTTACCTTCTATTTCACTTCAAGTTTCATAGGTTAATTGACTGACTTATGAACTAATCAGTTGTTTTGGTGCATTTGACAGATGTTCCACATTTGCTTTGTCTTGTCTCAGACCAATACCTAAAGTCGGTCTTGATGATTGATGTGTGTGCCCTTTTATCTCTATTCATCTGTGCCCATTCTCTGAGTTTAGTCAATAAAATCATCTCACCCAAAAACACTGCCACCTTCTAAAACAATTGCTCATCAGACTGTAGCTGTTTGTTCCTCATTCCTGAGACACTCTCTGACTTCTTTCTGTCTGCTTCTTCAGAGATTAGAAAGAAATCTTGAGTTTTATCAAGCCAGAGAATCGTTCCCTGCACATGCAGAGCTGCAGACGACATTTTCTTGCAACACCGATCGGACAGCCGATTACATAGGGTGCGAGGAGATGTACGTCTGTGCCTTTGAACTGTATGGGGTGTTCAAGAACTGAGGATGAAGGAGAAGATGAAAAGAGAAAGATGCTCTGGATGTGGTTTTTGATATCAGTCTTGGGGGACGAGGAGATTAAAATAAAAAATAAAAACTGTCACGTTGGTCAGATTCCATTTAATCTATTTCCATTTCCTCCTTCTTTGAGAACTTTAAGATAACTTTAGTAGAATGTTCATGCTGCTCATTTCCAGACAGTGAAGGTGGCTGAAGCTTTTCTAATCTGAAAAGCTAGTCTAAAAAGCTAATCTAGTCAGAAATGGTGAGGGGTACATATACAGTATACATACTTCTACTTTAATATTATCTCAATATGTGGGTGAAAAAATGTAAATTTGACAATCAGCATGAGATGTTTATATTTAAAGATTTAAAAGAGTAAAGAATAAAGTACATTAAATAACATTCCCAAGGGTTTATTTAGTAATCATGGTTGATGTTTTTTTTTTGATGCATTGAATTAAGTGGAACGCGTTATAATTTACTGAAAATAATTTAGCGATTTGCTCTTTGCAAATGTTCACTGGAACTGAATCATTGAACTATGATGATAATAATGGAACTTGCAATAACAGTATGCTAACGATGCTAACCCCAGGGAGTGTCAAATTTGAATATGTGAATATTCATATGACACAAATGAGATTTCTAACAGAAAAAAGCACTTCTGGAGACTTGGAATACAGTACACAGGTCATACAATAAGAACTACTGTTGTGGTACTTTTTTGTGTCAGAGTTTGGTCAAAACCTGATAGACTAATTTGCTTCTGGTTCCACTTCATGAGTAAAATAAGGTATGTGATAAACATAACTTGAGAGTACTTTGACATTATTTTCTACAGCATAAATTGCAAAACATCAACTGTTATAATGAAACATTCTTAAAATGTTTATTTTTAGTATATGTGTAATCCACATTGCTGAAACATCAAAATAATGTAAAGTGAGGAATTTATTTTACTCAAAAAGACCTATGATAAAAACTTTTATTTAGGAATTACTTTACCTAGTTAAGCACTCTTTATTTACCCTTTAGTGTTGAAAAGAGTAGCATGAACATTCTTCTAAATATTCCATTTGGTATTTGATGGAAGAAAGAAGACAAGAAAAAAAGATTTAGCCCGAGGCATAGTAATAGCAGATTTTTAATTCTGGCTGAACTGCAGTCTCTAGGCTGTTGCTTTAAATTCACAGTCACAATTCCCCAACAGGAAAGATCCAAGAGCAGACAGTAAACACTCAGGACATCTAAGGACATCTTCTTTTTTTCTCCTCTTCCTCTATCTAAAAATGTCTTGTTCTTGGCTTTATAAAACCCGTCTTTCACAAAGGCCACTAACAAAAGCATTGTTCTCCATTAAAATACATGTTAACATAATTTTTTTTATATACAGACTCAGGCCAAAATCAATGCCAACCCCATGCATTTTTAACATTTCAACCTACATAGAGCAGTGGCTGTTGTGTTCTAACCAGTCTGTGCTCCCATCACACTGTCTCTGAAATGGTTTATCTGGGCTGACACTGACCAAAATATTATTTCATTATCGTTTCAAGAAACCCAGTAAACCTGGCAGTGTTAAAACTGAATGAACAAGGCCTGTTGGACAAATTGAAAAACAAATGGTGGTACGACAAGGGAGAGTGTGGCAGCGGAGGAGGTGATTCCAAGGTCAGCCCCAATGTGACAAACCCAGCGGGTAAAACCACCACTACCATGGGTGGGTAACCGGCAACTGGTGCCAACCAAACACTCTTGACCAACACAGTAGTCTGGTCCAAATTGCTAACTACTACCAAAATATGTTTCGATTAAAAGTTTTGACTGAATTATTGCGATTATGTTGACATTATTCGACGCAGAGTGTTTGCGGTCTGCCGGTTACCCAAAGTGATATAATAATACACATCTTGCAGCAGGGAGCAAGGAAGAATCGCTAGATGGGGTATTAACCAATATCACTTTTACAACATGTTTCTTATATGTGTGCAGTCAATTTATAAACAAACAAACAAACTAACTAACACAGAACAGTTGAGTTGATATTGATGGGTATGTGTTTAATATGTGCTCAATAACATAAAATAACATGGATAATGTTATTTATGTTATTTTCCTGGTTGAAGAATCCCAGTTAACCTAGCGGTGTTGAAACTCAGTGAGCAAGCCGTCTTAGACAAACTGAAAAACAAATGGTGGTACGATAAGGGGGAGTGTGGAAGCAAGGACTCCGGAAGAAAGGTCAGTTCACACATTTGGTCCTGCTCTGTTCCCCCTCAGATTAGCCTTCCCCGGTTTAGCACCCTATCCAGAAGGTTCAGTGAGGAGTCTGGACACGTGGTGGCTCTTACTCTCTCTCCATGGCTGCATTCTTTCATTCGGACTGGCAGGGGACACTTTTAAAGGCTTTTAGATTGAAACTACTGAAAATATGAATAATAACAGTGGTCTGGAGTTTGTTTGGAGTAGAATACTTATAAACAGCACTACTTATAGTGATTAACTATAACTATAACTATAGCTGTAATTTAAAATGGCAAGTATTTTAGTGTATGCTACATTTATGGCCTTTTCCTGTTGAATGGGAGTGTGTCCAGTTACTGTTTTGGTAGAAAACATGATCATTTCATTTGATAAAAATGTTTTGATTTGACAGTCATACTCCAAAAAAAAGTTTACTGCCTTACTGACTAGTGTTTTTGTCTTGATTTGTTATGTCTTGCATGTTTTTATAGAATTTTAGCATTGTGTCATTCAAAAGTTTGGGGTTGGTTAGGATTTTTTAAATATATTTTTATATGAAGTGTTCTATACCAATCAAGTTTGTTTGATTGATTGATTGATTGATTGATTGATTGGTTGATTGATTGATTGATTGATTGATTGATTGATTGATTGATTGATTGATTGATTGATTGATTGATTGATTGATTGATTGATTGATTGATTGATTGGCTGGTTAGTTGATACAGTGAACTTGTAAACTGTAACTTGTTAAATATTGAGCTTATTGAATAATGAGCTTTAATCCTATTTTAATATTTAAGTATTTTAAATCAGGACAACTGTTATTGGTGGAAGGTCAGTTGTTTTATTGAATAGAAAATAGAAAAGGCATTGATAGTGTTATAAGAACAGAGTAATTATATATAAATGCATGGTTAAAAACTAACTTTTTTGGATACTGTTTCCCCTTCATTTGCCCTTGTATTTTGAATAAGTGCAGAAAGAAAGAAAGAAAGAAAGAAAGAAAGAAAGAAAGAAAGAAAGAAAGAAAGAAAGAAAGAAAGAAAGAAAGAAAGAAAGAAAGAAAGAAAGAAAGAAAGAAAGAAAGAAAGAAAGAAAGAAAGAAAGAAAAAGAAAAGATTTTATATGATTAATTCAAGTGTAAATAATAGTATGTCTAGCTCCAGGAGTTGTGAAGGCCATTATTATAGCCTGAATGAGTCACTGGGTTTGAAATAGCCTGGTAGTCTGAATGGAGCTGTGGAGAGAGACTCTGATTGTCTGTAAGAGTCCAGCCCCTCTTGTGGTCCTCAAACTCTGTGTTCTCCCTCCTGTCTGCCCTTGGAGTGTGCATGTTTGGATGCAAACCCAGTGGACAGCTGTCTGACCGCCACACACCCCCACCACACCAAACCAAACCAAACCCACCTGCATGGTGCACACACACACCGCATCACCTTATGAGCCACTTATATACCCTTTTTCCACCAAGGCTGTTTGAGTGCTGGTTCAGAGCCTAGTTCAGATTGGATTTGTTTTTCAAAGCATCTGCTATCAACCAGGAAAAATGATTCCAAGTAGCATCAAAAAAAATGCTGGTTTAGAAGAAAGAACCTGACCGTGACCAACAGGTTGGACAAGAACTTTTGATGGCAAACCGCAGCTAAACAAAATATGTTATTCTCACATATTAATCTCCACTAATACAAATTACATAAAAATCCACAAAAAAATCTTTTTCTCAATTGTAATCACGTCAAAACAAATGATAATGAGCTGCACAAACATGTAGTATTCGCTGTGTTTGGATGCTGATGTAGGTTCACAAAACCCATGAACATTAAGAGGAATATAACATTCGCCATTAGCTTTCACGTTATCATTGCTGGGAAAGATGAGAGATATTCAGTGACATAAGCAGGGGTGAACATAACTGGTATCCAGGTGAACATGTGAGATTCAAATAGAAGATGTGGACCAAATATGACGCTAGAGAAGTGCTTTTTGTGGGCCAGCGCTATTGGCATTTCGAAAACCTTGTTAGCCAATTTACAGTAAAATCAGGTAAACTGTTTAAAAACAGGTAAAAAATTAGCTGTGTAAAATAATGCACTTCTTTTTTTGTTGCTTGTAAATAGCACAGAATTTATTTTACATTACCTCAGATTTAATTCATTTGATTCAGTGATTCAAATGGCGCGGAACATAGTAAATACTCAGCGAGCATTTTTGTCTTTAAAAGACATCTATTAGATGTTCAAACAGAGATCTCTTGGCTAAAACAAAGCTGAATTTGGGCTGTCAGTAAAAATCTTATAAGCGTCTAATCATAGTCCAAATAGTTAAATTGAGATGAACACAATCACATCAAATCATGTAGCTGAGCTACTATTAATCACATATGAATTGGGCAGATAGTGTATTTATGCATTTAATCGCTCACTTTTCTGACACACATAATCAAACTCCAGTGCAAGCCAGGAAATCGACCCAAATGTGAAAGCACCAGCTAATCGTGCATATAGTAATCTGATATGGCAATATATATGCAAATCACATATTTAAAACACAAGGTCATGTTCAGATTTCAAAAATAGGGAAATATATCATATACAGTATGTAGATATATGCAACATATATTTCAAAGATAATAGGTGTTTATATGACAGGATGTAGGATGGTTGTGCCATGAACAGTGTGAGGACCAATCAACATTTCCACTTACTCGGTTGAGAAGCAGACCAATAAAGTTATGTGTACCCCTGAATATAAGACCTGGGTCTGTGGTGACTCGCTAGCCCGAGGAAAAGTAAACAGGTTCTACTGAATGCTCGCCAGTAGAGCTAACTCTGAACCAGTAATAACACTAGTTCTGAACCTAGCACCTGGTTCATGCTGGAGGAAAAGGAGTATAGATAAGCGGTTCCACACCAGTTCAGCTCCTAACGCTGTTATTGTAATAAGTCGACAACTATTCAATCTCTTTAGATTCGTGACCTGTGCTGCATGGGCGCCACCCACTAAAATAAACTGTGATACTGGATGCTTATGTGGATAGTAAATTAGCAAAGATGCTAAAGCGCAGGTTTAATTAGTGAGTCGAAGGTGAACACAGACAGCCTGTGTTAGTGCATGAATGCATGTTTCTTAATAAAATCAGTATTATATGACAGTTTGTGCCACATTTTAACATTTGTTTGGGTGTTTTTTAGTTTCATTGATTAGTTTATGAATAGTTTAAAGTGGTTTTGATTTTAGGGTTAGTAATTTGGATGTGTCTTTTTTACATTTATTTTTTGTGTGAGTGTCTGTCTGTCTGTCTGCGCGTGTGTTTTTAAAGTTAAAGTGTTTTTTTTTTCTTTATTTCCATTTAAAATGTGTTCTTTACTAGTTATATTTAAGATTTTGTTAAGTGTCATTATATTAGTTAACTCTATATTGCACAAAACATTTTATTGCTTTAGCAGTCAGTGAATTTTCTTATAATGCTTATATTCATCTACAGACGTTATATTCATTATATCATATATTTAAAAGACATCTGTCAGCAGCAAACAATTTTAGCAAATGATCCCAGCAATATATTAGTCCATATTTTAACTTTTAGATGTCTGAATGAGTGCATACATGTAATGAACAGTAAGGCTTGTATTGTCTTTGTCCTTGTGCATTTGTTAACCCTGTGAATCCTCTTCTAAAACAGTGTTCCCTCTCCTGCAGGACAAGACGAGTGCTCTTAGCCTCAGTAACGTGGCTGGGGTTTTCTACATCCTGATCGGCGGTCTGGGTCTGGCCATGCTGGTGGCTCTGGTGGAGTTCTGCTATAAATCCAGGACAGAGTCACGCAGAATGAAGGTGTCCGCTCAGGCCTTTCACTGCACCGCCTTAGACAGCAGCTACACTGAGCTGCAGAGTTACGGCCTGTACGCGCCAGACACTGTTAAGATATAAAGCTCTCTGGGGTAGGAAACTTCGAGTGTGTGAAAAACTAGGCCACATGCTGCCCACGCAGAGCCTAACCTGCGCCCATCATCTAACCGTCACAAGATTCAAAGCTTCTGCTGCCCACTTCCAGATCCATCCTTTTCTCTTCAGCTCTTCTCTTTTCTGTCTCTCTTACTATCAGTATGAAAGTGCAGGGCTGTCAAAACATTTGATAAACTTTTAAGGGTCATTCACACCAAGGACAATAGTATTACAACAATACTGACCTATTTTTGCCTTGCCAAACAAACAGCAAACTTTGCTGTTGGATTTAAATCTTTCCTCACCAGCTTTCTTTTTTTTTGTTACCAGCCACCACCAGCATTTTTGATGATGTTCATATTTTCTGCTAGGATTATATGAACATATTATATATCAAAATGAGGAACTAAACCTCTGCTTTTAAACAAAAAAGCATTTTTATTCTATCTTCATGTGTTCATGTTTTAACACAAATTGAATGCAGTTACATTTAATCAAAGATACAATGATTATAACAAAAAAAGAGAAAAAAACTGTGCATTTTCAAGGTATATTATATAGTACACATACACACACTTTACAATTTGCATAAATACATATACAGACATCTATATATACTATGTATGGACACACTTTACAATACGGTTTCATTAGTAAATGTATTTACTAACATGAACTAATTATGAACAACACTTATACAGCATTTATTATTCATAGTTCCGCATTAATCCAAATTCATGCTTGTTAACATTAGTAAATGCATTGTAAGTTAACATGAACTAACAATGAACAAATGTATTTTCATTGACTAACTTTAACTAACATAAACAAGTACTCTAATAAATGTATTTATTGTTTATTCATGTTTGCAAATGCATTAACTAATATAACCTTATTGAAAAACGTTAACATATAGATAACCAGATCTATGGGTGCAGATCATTTCGCTACGGCGAGCCATGATAAGAAGCAAGTAAGCTAAAGACAAGTTTTATAACTCTTCATTTTTATGTATGATCTGATTTACACTTTCTCTGATCATCTTATATGTCGCTCCCAGGAGACCAAGAAGTCCCGTAACTCAATCAGGACATCCGCTTGGGCTTCTCTTACTGTAATATACCTAGGATTGCTGTAAAAAAAACTTGCTAATTGAAGCGTTGTCTCTTAATTGATAAGACATCTCGTCAATAGCATGGAAAGCGTTAACAAATGCTTTAATTCATTGTGTAACTTTTTATTTTTCAAATGAGTATGTCTGGACGGCCATAATCCAAGATAACAGGCCAAGATTAATCAGGCTCAAATTGTGAACAAAGCCATTATTTACACACATGAATTGACCTAAAAGTCTTTGAGGTGCACTTATAGAAATAAAAGCAACATAGAAATCATTTCCCTGTATTTTTGGCTGAATTGCTATTGATAGAACTTTATCTCAATATTAGTTTTTTTTTTAAAGATACAGTTGTTGTCCTTGTTGTGAATTATATCACAAAATCATGATAAAAAGGAATACCATTATTTATAATGACAACCTTATAATATTAATCTAAATTAATCACATAAATTCATTATTGTATTTAATTTAATCTTTTACTCGTCTTATATGTAAACTCTTTGACAGACCTAGTACTTTCTGTTCTATTTTGTTTCTTTCTCTCCCTCTATTTTCTGCTCCCCTCAGTTTGCCCGCTAGCCGCTCTGTCCATAGACTAGAGCTTTGTTTAATACGCATCGTGTCTCTGTTCATTCATGAAACAGAGCAAGTGTTCCCCGGAGACACTGCAGCTCTCTGTTTTCCACCATGACTCCAAAAATAGTCTGTCTAGGCTCATGATTATGCATCAGTCAGCTCGTGTTTTCCTTCATACAATAAGACCCACGTCAGATCTTAACTCATGTACTTTGCTAATGCAGAGTTGATTAAAAGTGTCTATCAAGCAATAATTTATTTAATTTCCACACATCTAGACGCCAGACTGAAAATCAAAGAAACGTCATTGCAAAAAAATAACTAATAATACCAATTGCATATACAGATACCTCAGTACGATTTTTATAATAAGTATCCTTATGACAGGCAATTACCCAAAGTAGGATTTGTGGCAAGTTTAGCTGGGTATTACACACTCGTGTAATACCATAATAGCGCAGATTAATATAGATTTGCTTTGTTAATTCAATTGACAGGAGTCACATTTCACAGCTGTCCATATTTCATTTTGGGCGAGCGGGAATCTGAGTCATTATAGGCGAACTAATTAGTCTGCATCAGCCCGTATGACTTCATCCCCCAACACGTCGAAGTGTAGGCCAATGAAATCATTCCTAGATTGGAAAAAATGGTATTTAAAGGGACACATCACTAGCCCTGGTTTCAGGCCCAGTGGCTGCGACTACAGCGGTGGGTTTCTCTTCACAACAGCAGCAATAAAACCATGACATTTCTCACTTGCACATCACCGTAACAAATTAAGCTCGTGTTACACGCCTATCAAGACTGTTTATTGTCTGCTCGCATGTCAGAGATGCTTTACAGTGTCAGCTTTGGTTTGGAGGACATAAATATGGTGATCCCGGGGGGGCGCACAATGCAAGAGCATTAGCAAAGCAATTAAAAAGTTGACAACACAACATATCTTTAATGCAAATCATTCTGAACAAAGGGCTCTGTACAGTTAAAGGGGTAGTTCACAAAAAAAAGCAAGACAGGGTTTTTTTCTGTACTAGGACATTTTTAAGTCAAAAATATGGTTTGTTTTGTTTGGAGATTCATATTATGCTGTTTGTTTTCCTTAATAGGTTTGTAATGTATCATCAGGGGTCACAGGTATTAAATTAGCATTCCCTTGCTTATTTTGATTATTTTATTGTGATGGTAACTATTGAATTGCATTATATGAATAACCAAGGAAAATGGTTTTATCTAAAAACTTTCTTCATAGTGATTGTTCTGTTTTGGAAATTCTGTCATCCTTAACTCACCCTTGACTTGTTCCAAACCAATTTAAGTTTCTCTTTAGCACAAAAGAAGATATACTAAAGAATGTTGGAAATGACTTTCAAAAAATGGCTTTCATAATATATGTTTTTCAAATTCATTAATTCTTCAAAATATTTCCTCTTGTGTTAAATAGAACAAAAAAAACTGGGATAATTTTTTTGTGAGAACTGTCCCTTTAAGCTAATAGTATGCTTTTTTCATGCATGTTTTTTTTTTGTCAAAAGCACAGCCTCGAATAGTGGGGGGATTCTGTATAGGAACTTAAAATATAAAATATAATATTCTGCATAAAATATAAACAAATTACAAGCTTTGACAAATACAATAGAACAAATGTACAAATGAAATAAACAGTGCTTATGTTTTTCTGGGAAATCTAATAGTACTGTGGTACAAACAATGTAATAATCAAATATAAAATAGCAATGCATCTTTATTACAGATTCATGGCACTGAAAACATCCAAATCATGCACTAATTGTTTATGAGATCATAACATAATATTGTGCAAATAACTGCAGAAAATATTTCTTTATATGTATCCATATTTGGTGAATATATGTTAAAAGGAAAATAATTTCTGTTGGAAACGGCTGTCAGTTGAATGTATAGCTTAGTTTTTGGAGTTCTGCAAAATGTAGGTAGAGCTACTGATGTCATTTAAGTCTATTACTGGATTGTTTACTGAAATGCATCAACATGAGAAATAGTTTCATTAGTGTTTTGTAAGTTTGCTTTGCTAAAGGCATTGCCTTGCGCTCCCCGAGCCTCCATGTTGATCAATTACAGTCAAAAAACCCAAAATCTGTTGGTGGAGGCCTGTAGATTACTTCACCCCACAAATTCTGTCGAACTAATTACTCAGCCATCACATAACAAAACATTTTATGTGCATACTCCATTAGGCAGACGCTTAAATCATCTTTTACTGTCTGCTACTAAAAATGAGCAACAGTCCTGCGTGTGTGTCCATATTCCTGTCTAACGCTGTTGTGTCTCCATCCCAGCAATCCATCAACGACGCCATGCACTGCTCCACGCTGACCAGGATGAGCGGGAATGGCAGCGGCGGGGAGAACGGGCGGATCGTCACACATGACTTCCCCAAAGCTGTGCAGACGCTGCCGTGCATGAGCCACGCAGCCAGCATGGGCCTGGGAGCCTCTGGCATGTGACCATCTTGACGGAGCGGCACGCGTCACATGTAACGCACGGACCTCCCGTTCACCTGCCGTCTGCCCCTCTGTCTGTCTGCCCGCCCGCAACAGACGACCGTACTGCCAAAATGCACTCCAAGACTCTTCTCAGTGAATAGCCACCAATAAAACTCTTTTCTAAAGAAAAGCAAAACGTTAAAAAAAGGGGGGGGGGCGGGGGGCTGTGCTGCAATAACATGCCTGTGGAAATCTTTTGGGGGGAGGGGACAGTGTTTGTTTGTGTCATAAATTTAAAAAAAAAACACTTAAAAAAATAAATACCAGAAGTCTTGTGTCCGATTCGACACTCGCGCTGTGCCAATATTATGAAAACATGTTTACTTCTGTCTGAGTGTGCAATATTTTAGTTCATATCAGTGTTCAGCAATGTTGTCTATGACTTGATTTTCTTTACGAAGATTAGCTCTCCTTTTTTAAAATGAAATGACAAATACAGCATTTCTGTAAGTTCCTTTTCCCTTATACTTACAACAACAGAGAAGTTAGAGTAAACTAATGAGCAAGATCTTACAAAAGATTGACAATTTCCAGTTCCAGTGCCCCGTAAACAACATTGCTTATTTCCCTACTGATGAAACATATCAGCTCATTTAACGGCCTGTCGATAGTGTAAATACTCTGATGTAAATCTGAAAGCGAGCTGGGAATTATGTTTGATTTGTTGTCGATCGGTAGAGCATAGCTGAACTGAACTTGTTGATTATCTTGCTCTGTGATTTCCCCACCTCATGGACTTTGCATAGCTGCTAAGCCTGGTTTCAGGCACCATACCTCATCGGGACCGGGGAGCGAGACGCCACATGTTTTGATTGCCACTTCATTGGGAGCACTTCCTGGGAAAGGAGTTGAATTTGAGCTCAGCAGTGGGTAAATTGGCTGTAATGAGCTAGCCTGTCCCCAACACAAACCATTGGATCTCATTTAAGGAAAGTCTTTGTGAATAATGGTGGTGCTGTGACAAAAAACTACGACAAACTACAAAACTGCTACTTCCACATGGAATATTTAAAACTGTCTGCCAAAACCAAATGTCAGTCATCTTGTTTTTATGGTTAAAAAAACTACATTAAGGCTTTTGTGACTTGCAGGGGGACAGTTCAGTCAGAAGTGAAAATTCTGCTATCATTTACTCGTGTCTCTTTCAATGGAAACTCATTTCTAATGCAGAAAAAAATAGGAAAAGGCAACCGCAATATTTCATCTATTCTGACTCAAAATTCAAATTTGTATCTCACCGTTTTGACTTATAAACTAGAAAGAAGATCAGAGTTGAGAGGTAACATCTCACAATTGAGACTGTGTATCTTGTAGTTTTCAACTTATATAATCAAAATTGGGGAATTATACGTTCTAAATTGTGAGAAATAAAGCCATAATTTTGACAAGGGCAAAAATCTGAGTTGCTATATAAACTCAGAATTTTTACTATTTTAAGTTAATTTCTCATAAGGAAATTAAAAAAGCAATTCTGATGGGGGAAAGTCCTAATCGCAAGACAAAAATATACAAATAATTGCGAGACAAACTTGCAATTCGCTGGGAAAAAAATTCAGGAATTCATGGTATAACCATTTGGGTTTATATCTCAAATTCTTAAATATTGCAATCCTAAGAAAAAAAACATTAGAATTGGAAGATATAATCCTCATAAAACTATACACTCCAATTCTGAGGGGAAAAAAGGAAAAACTATTTCCAAAAAACTTCGGTCACTTCCAAATTTACATATTAGAATTCTGAGTTTATATCTCGCTATTCTGTTTTCCTCATAGATTGAGTCCAAGTTTTTCCGGCTCTTCACAAAATGTTCTATTGTGCTCCATATAGAAAGCAAAGTTCTAGACCCACGCTCAGTAAATGATAACAGAATTTTCATTTTGTATTAAGCCATCCCTTGCGGTTGTTTTTTTTTTATAAACCTAACAAAGAAAAGAGAGCAGAACAGCCACATGATCCAAAAATGTTAGAAACACAGGCCGTTCTGTCCTGTACACATACTCCTCGAGATGATGTTTGTGGAGATATCATTGATTGGGGCCAAGCTGACCTTTCTGAGCTTTTGGCTTCATCACTGCAGGCGTTCAAAACATGGCTTCCAGCTCAACATAAACAGCTCTACCTATTCAGCCTTCCCCCCTTCACACTGCCATTGTACCGCCAAATATGACACACTGTGTGGCCATCGAAACGCTTGTATTTCTCTGGCTTTTTCTTTCCTTTTCCTTGACGTGTTTTATTAGGCACCGAACACTGCGGTCCTTTATGGCCTCATGTGAGAGCAGTATTTTATAAGCAGTAAAAGATTTGTAAAGTTCAAGTGAGACATTTAACATTTATACCGCCGGGAGATTTTGAAGAGTTGACTGAACTAGTGTTTTACACATCGCTGTGAAAAAAATGATGGATATTCTCACTGATGTTGATTTTGGTTAGTTAAGAGAGAAATCTGAGAGAAGTCTTTGTGTTTCCGCTATTGCAATGTTGATTTTTTATTTTATTTTGGGGGGGTGTTTTAATGCAAAAATGTTTTGTTCATGCTCACCTACTTCTTGATTCCGCAATCTTGAGCATTTTTATTTGGGATGTTTTATTGTTTCGTTTTGTTTTTTGTTTATTTCCTTTTTTATCACAAAAGAGAGATGTGGTTGAATCAAATTTACTGGAAATTCATTCAATCAATAATGAATAAAATTTTTCTAAACACACTTACCAAGATCTGGGTCTTTGCCTTGCAAAATCTACACTGTAAAAAATTATCTGTAAATTCACAGCTTTCCGCATACTTCCGTGTTTTTTTTTTTTATACTTTTGAGTTGCATCATGAAAACTTGATCTTTTATTAACATTTCAAGAGTTCACACTTAGCTATTGCTTGATACTATTTGCAGATTTGGCATGCTGTCCCGGGAGAGAACCCTGAGCTCGGAGATACTTGAACCCAGGGCTCCTGCCTGGTCATTCAGCATGACAGGGGGTCCATGATCAGGTAGGTCTCGAGAGCTCCCACTGGTAAAGGAGGAAAGGGGTGGATGTGGGGGATTCTTCAAAATGAAGATAAGGAAAGTAGGATGAATAGGTTTATTTATTGGAGGCTAGAATTAATCTGATTGGTCTAGCAATGATCATTGACGCGAGACCAGCCACAATTATTCATATCACATGCTCCTCTCGAAATTAGTTTATAAAACTTAATTCATAGAAAAACTGGTAATAAATACTAAATAATACAATAACAGTGTCAAGGAAGTCCCTTTGTTAAACTGTTGAATTTTCAACATCAGAATTCGACAGAGCAAAGATCAAGGTCCCATAATGCAATTCACAACAATAAATAAGCAGCAAACACCTGTGAATCACATAATACAGAAACGTTTAATTATCCAATATTACAGTGTGATTTTCAGACGTAATGTCCCTTTTTTGTTATAAATACTTGCGCTTTAGGTGTGAATTTATCTGTTGTGTATTCAAATGAATGTTATTTCATAGAAATAATAAAACACAGTGATTATTCATCCATTACATTCTATTCATTGCTTGATAAGTGGCCATCTTTATAAGGTTTGTGTTTAATGTATTTCCAAGCATATCTCTAGAGCTTGACTCGCTGTTTTAATTACCTACAGGTGCATCTCACACATAATCGCTGACGTTTAACCAGTCGCACATGTTGCCTCCGACCCAATCGTTTCAGGAATTATTAATTCTTTAATCTTTGTCAGTTTAAACTCCCCTGCAGAAACAACGGAAGGAGTTAATTAGGATGCCCCATGGCTCTAATTATGGAGATGTTAACAAAACGTGGAACCAAGAAACAGGTGTTTGTTCCCTCATTTTTAGCTTGATCTGATGCCCTGCATTGCATTTCAAGTCTCTTCAGTGCACGCTATGGATATCAAAACAGCTTTACTACAGCACATGAAGTACAAAAACGCATCAGTCGCAGCTGTAGCCAATATTATTCACAATCATCTCTGCTGAAACTTCAGTCATCGTCAATGTCTGTTGCAGTTCCTTCAGGACAAATCCTCAACCTCGAGTGAAGATGCAGAAGGTAATAACTGAAAGTTGTTGTTTTCTTTCTTTATGATTTGCTCTCCAGAGACTTATTTGTGACATTCTGTCAAGATGATTTGTTAGATGTGGTGTGATTCCACACATGATAGGCAGACCTCTGTTGAGGCTGAATATCTCTTTTTGCATATTAGGTTTATAATCAGTTCTGCTCTATTTCCAAGTAGGACAGTTTAGTCTGAAAGCTGGCATACTGTGCGAAGCGTCAGATGTGGCTTTTTCAACATAGTCCTGTTATTTGCCATGACACTGGAGAGGAAGATTAGTTTGTTCATGAATTATGGGTTTGTCTCTTATTTCTCTGGGGATGTGTGACACTTGTTAGCCTCCTTTACTCCTTTGATCTTCCAGAACATCGTTAATTTTTAAAGCAAAAACCATTTCCAATGTATCCTTTCAATACATTCCTGCCTTTTTTTTTTACTTTTTATTATTTTTGCTACTATATTTGTGTTCTGTAAACAAAAATTGTTGCAAGCAAAGCCACAGATAGATTAACCACATATTCAAGCAAAACGGGGGTGATGTTACTAAATGAATCAGTGTTTTGAATGAATCTGTGGATGATTCAATGGTTAATTTATATAAAAAGTCTTGTTACATTCCTGAATGAATCTGTGTATTTGAATTAATAGTTTCAGCGGTTTATTCAGTGGCTCACTGATAAAGTCTTGTTTCATTCTTGAATAAATCAGCATATTTAAACAAATTCTTTGAGCCCATAATTCAATGCATTTCTGATAAAGACTGCATTTATGATAAAATCAATACTGAATAAATGTGAGTATTTGCAAAAAATCATTTGACTGAATGATTCAATGGCTCACTGATAAAGCTATGCCTTTTCTTCCTCAATGACTTTTTAAACAAAACAGTTGAAGCGAATGATTCAATGGCTCATTTATAAATATAGTCTTGCTTCATTCCTGATTGAATCTGCATATTCGCACAAATTATATGTGTAAAAGTTTTAATGGATGACCCAAATAAATTGTTTAATTCCTGAATGAATCAGCATAGTTGAACAAATCATTTGAGTCAATTATTCAGTGGCTCATTAATAAAGAAAGTTTTGTATCATTCCTGAATGAATCTGTGTATTTGAGCAAACCATTTGAGTGAATGATTCAATGGCACACTGATAAAGCTATTCCTTATTGTCCCTGAATGAATCTGCATTTGGAAACAAACAGTTTATTTGAATGATTCAATTCACTTTATAAAGACGGTCTTGCGTCATTCCTGAATTAATCAGCATATTTGAACAAATCACTTGAGTGAATTATTCAATGAGTCAGTAATAAAGTTTTATTATTCCTGAATGACTGATCATTTTTCAATCATGTGTGAATAAATCAGTGGCTTTCTGTTTAAGACGTGTTTGTTTAATTCCTGAATGAATCAGTGTATTTAAACATTCTTTCAACAAATGATTCAGTATCTCATTAAGAGTCGATGAAAAGCCCCAGCACTAATAAGCGCAGACAAGTGAAGTGATACCAATTCAACTTGAGAACCTGGACTGACTTGGATAAATGTTCATTATCCGAACCCCCTCATGCTGCAATAACTACCATGACATTCTCTCATCTGAAAAGCAACCGGTACAAAAGAACACCTCAATTTTAAGGTCTAAAAGAGCAGTATGTTTCCTGGTAGCCTGAGCTGTTTGATTGCTCACACTGTGACTGTGGCATTGTAATGTGTGTGATTGTGTGGGCCCGAACAGCATACATAATGAAGACACGGTGTGGGTGTGAGAGACGGCATGAGAGGATCCATGACACCTGCCACTGTGCCTCAATCCCACGCTCTTTTCTTTTCCTTTCTTTGCTCTTCTCTCATACTCTCCTCCCTGTGATTTGTATTATTTCCCATCAATCTATCCTTCTTCCTTTTGGCTGAACAATCGTGTCGTAGCCCACTCAGTCACAGCTGCTTTTATCCGAGCATCCGCATCCAGATTTCCAATAAAATACAGACATAAACATTCATGGAAATGTGACTCGCAATGATGTGCTATGAAAAATACAAGCAAAGGATATCTTAAGTGACACGCGGTGCTCGGCCCGAGCTTGCAGGCTCTGAGATTGATATTAATCATGAATCGTAAGGGGGCAGAATATTTGATCCGAGTCTGATCTGACACCACCATCTCATCACAGAGAGGCAGAATGGCTCAGGGTGCACGGTGGATAGATGAATGTACTTCGTAGAAGTTAACATACATGAAGCATGACGGAAAGTCATCTCATTTTAGATCACGCTACTGCCATGCTCTTTTAGGTGTAATTAAAAGGGTTAAAGCATTCAAGTTTTTTTATCTAAAGTAAAAGTAAAGGTCCAAGTCTTCTGTGAGGAAATACACTCAAATTAAGTCACTGAGACAGTCAGGAAAATAAGTATTGAACATGTCATGTTTTTTCCTGGGAATAATATTTCTAAAGGAGCTGTTGACATGGAAATGAACAAGATTTTGGTAAAAACCCAAACAATACAAATTTAAATTAGTTATGTGTAATGACAATAAAATGACATAAGGTGGGGCATCGTGGTGGTGCAGTGGGTAGCGCTGTTGCCTCACAGCAAGAAGGTTGCTGGTTTGAGCCTCGGCTGGGTCAGTTGGCATTTCTGTGTATAGGTTGCATGTTCTCCCCATGTTCGCATGGGTTTCCTCCGGGTGCTCCGGTTGGCTGGGCCATTCTACAGCTTTGATTTTCTTTCTCTGAAAGCATTTGAGAGTTTCCTTGGCTGTGTTTTGGATCATTGTCTTGCTGAAATGTCCACCCTGGTTTCATCTTTATCATCCTGATAATGTAGATGTTGGACTGAAGCAGCTAATGTTAATTTACACTGACAAAGGGCAGAGGGATGCTGAATAACTACTGAGAGATTTCAGCTGCTGTCTGGACTTTCACTGCCTTTCTAGACCTTCCTTTTTTCATGTGTTCAATACTTTTTCCCAGCATCATTTCATTTTATTACGCATAACTTAATTTGTAAACTAATTAGATTTGTTTTCTTTGCATATATGGATTTCTTTGGTTGTTACCAACATCCGGGGACAATTTCAAGTCAATGGCACCTTATTTAAATCCTGTGAGTGTAAAGACCACTGAAAAACAGGCCAATCGGAACAAAACCCAGACTCTGACATTACTCACGGGATCATCAATCTGCACACCTCCAGTAACGTTTGATTGGTCACAATGCTTCATAGTGAGACAACGAGAATGATTTCCCCACCATATTTTCTAAATTAAATTAATCTTATTATCAAGTTTTATTTTTATTTATATAGCGCTTTTTACAATGTAGATTGTGTCAAAGCAGCTTAACAGCTTAACTTAAGTTCTAGTAATATCTAGTAAATATGCTTATATTTCCAGTGTATGTGGATTTCTTATTTTTATAATGAGACCGGCTTAAGAAAGAGATGGAGCAGTTCAGAAGCAGGCCACAGAGCATCGTCAAATGATCAATTCTGGAAAGGCAGATTATATGCTTATTCAGCGCCAATTTAAGATCTGTTTAACTGTATCTTTTGTTAGTTTAACATGTACTGTCAGTGTTCGTCCGCGTCATCGTTTGTTGTTGTCACGTGCCTTTGTCTTCCTCCCGCCACCGTCAATGTTAATCTGTTCCACCTGTGTTCATCCCTTGTGTCTCTTTACCATAATCATCCCTTCTCTATTTATAACCTTTCGTCTGTGTCCTTCGTTGTCCGGTATTTTGGTTCGTTTGGTTCGTGTGGTTGTCTCGTCCTGTCTTCCCGCATCCAGTATCTGTTCCCCGTAAGTGTTTAATAAATCCGTTTTGTTAATGTATCTCCTTCTCCGTCTCGTTCTGTCACCATCCGCCACCATGGCGTTACATAATACCGGACCCAAAGTTAGCGGGTGTTTTCCCCCGATTTTCTTTTTATAGTCTGTTTTTCCCTCAGTGTTTTATTTTTCTCCCTCCGTGTTCCCTTTAAACCCATCCGCCCTTCCGTTTCCCGTCACCACCTGCTGGAGCAGGGGGAAAGCAGCCCTGAGGACCATATCCGAGCGACTGAGAACAGCTTTCCGGGCGACGTGCTCTGCGCGCCCATCATCTGTTACAGAGCACGATCGCCCGAAGATGGTCCTCAGGGCAACACCGCCGCAAAGATGGAGTGGACACTGGCGAGTAAAGTTTTTCCACTCACCGCCTTCCTGGAGGATCTCGTCAGTGCCACTCCCGACCCAGTGACCAGCCAAACTACATCGTCCACCTGCAGGGAGCGCTTGCCAGAGCCCACCGCAGACGGAGAGCCACTCCTGGCCAATGAGCCATCGCCCTCTAGAGTGACAGAGCGGAATTGCGCCGAGATGGAGGAGCTCAAAGTCCCGTCTGACCAGGTGTGTGTGCCGACAACACCTCCCAGAGGGGGAGTCCTGGCGGCTACCCGCGGAATCAGCGAGAGTCCCGCCCACCCCCCCTATGCAGATGGACACCGACTGGACACTGGGAGGCTACTCATTGGCTTCTGGGGCTTCATTTTTAATCACCCGCTGTTTTTAGACAGCATCTACCTGCCGCTGTTTCCAGACAGCAATCAACTGTTTCTACACAGTTTTTTAATCTTCTCTCTAGAAAAAAGCCACAGCTCCAGGGTCATGAGTAGCTTCCCACGGTCCCCCAGAACTGCAGCCAGTCATCCAGCTCCAGCACTGCTGCAGTCAGCCAGCCCCCCAGCTCTCGCTCCAGCTCCGGAAATGGAGCTCGCTTGTGGGCGCTGCCTGTCTGCGTCACCCTCTGGAGGGTGTCGCCCAGCGTCAGCTCCTACGGCCTCCGAGCTGCGGACTCCACCTCGGCCCTTCGACCCTAGGGCTCCGCGTTGGCTCACTCCTCCCTCGTCTTCGTCGTGGGCCGTCCGCCCACCAGCTCCGCCAGGCTCCCTCGTCCCTCCGGCTCCACCTTGGTCAGTCGTCGCCCTTCCTTCGCCTCTGGACTCCACTCTTCCGGCTGCACCTCATCGCACCGTCCTACCGGCAGCGTTGAGCTCCTCCATCCCTCCAGCTACGCCTTGGTCCTCTGTCGCTTTGGCTACGCCGCGGGCTTCCGGAACCCCGCCGTCGCCTTGCTCGGGTGAGCCGCCTGCTTCGCCCGGCCCTCAGAAGCCTCGGCGTCACCTTCGCCCTTCGGCTCTCCGTCACTTCCGTGGGCTCCACCGCCATCAGCGGCGTCTCCCTCGGTCGGCCCCCTGGAGTCAGCAGCCACTCCTCCTCCATGGATCCTCCCTTCCTCGACTCCGCCCGGGGCCGTCCTTCTGGCTGTGTCCTGGGTCCTCCTGCTCCAGTTCCCTTCCTGTGTCTCCCTCAGACTCCTCCCTTGTATCCTCCCCTTCTACCCTCCTTCATTTTGTTGTTTCCCGTTGAAGGCGCGAGGACGCGCCTTCAAAAAGGGGGGGGTACTGTCAGTGTTCGTCCGCGTCATCATTTGTTGTTGTCACGTGCCTTTGTCTTCCTCCCGCCACCGTCAATGTTAATCTGTTCCACCTGTGTTCATCCCTTGTGTCTCTTTACCATAATCATCCCTTCTCTATTTATAACCTTTCGTCTGTGTCCTTCGTTGTCCGGTATTTTGGTTCCTTTGGTTCGTGTGGTTGTCTCATCCTGTCTTCCCGCATCCAGTATCTGTTCCCCGTAAGTGTTTAATAAATCCGTTTTGTTAATGTATCTCCTTCTCCGTCTCGTTCTGTCACCATCCGCCACCATGGCGTTACATGTACAATGTGATTTTTATATATAAATTTATTTTTATTTTTATTTTTTTTTGCACTTACGTAAGCCATGTACTAGTGTAGATATCATAGAACTGGATCGATTTGTACAAAAGGTTTACATGCATCCTAGATTAAAAAAACTATAATTTTCTTGTAAAATATGTTTCATATTACCTCATTTCTCAAAGTCTTAAACAGTGCATTTGGTTGCTGAAAAATGGCTACATTTCTCTGGTTTTACTGAAATTATTGTGTATGGTTTTAAATAAAATGTTAATATTTGTTTTATTCTTAAAAAGATCGGATAACCTTTCATCCAAATTTCAAGTCAAAATATTGTAATTTACAACTTTTTTACTTAAAAACAATGACAGTTGGTCAGAATAGCAAATATTTTATTTGTCAGGCATTTCCACCAAATATTGATTCCCTAAATCGAAACACTGACTTGTCTAAATAGAAATATAAACCTTTTTGTGTTATTTTATGCAAAATAAAAACTCTAAATGACATTTTTACAAAATAAAACTGTACTCAAACACATAAATTGTTGCTAGAGTTGGCAGTTTATAAATACAGCTACAAATACTGTGTTCTTGAATTATAATCACAATTAAAATGATAGAATTTATATATCTTATTACTCAGGCATATAGTAATGGTTAATCTGTATGTTAATAAATGCTTTATTAGCACAACTTCATGCAGTTTTGTAACCTAATTTAAAGTGAGGACTATTTATGCTTAACAAATCCCTTATAAATGACAACAAAATAAAATACAATAATTAAGTACATTATAAATGTGCTTATAAGTCAAGGACACAGCATTCTGTATTTCTAAAATGCTTACTAATGTCTTATAATGTAGATGCTATGCTTAACAAATGATGAAATAACTATTTGCTAATGCTTATTAAATGATTCATAGTGTGTAATTATTATTAAGTGCTACTAGAGTTGTATTTTAATATGACTTGTATGACTTATGTCAACTTTGTTGTAATTTTCCATACATTTTGACATTTAAAAGCTTTCAAACCCATGTTCATTGTAAATGAGTGAAAATGAGAAAAGAAACGTTCTTTTTATGCCTTTTGCTAAAGGACATCTGTATCATTTACATCGTCATTAAGCAGATAATGCTTAATGCAGCTAACAAATGAGCGTCAAATAATAAAAACATAAATAACAGTAAACAAAGTTTTCGTTTTTGCGTGAAATTATATGACAAAAAGTCCTCCTTTACAATAATTCCTTCCTCATCTTAATTTTTTTTACTGACTAGGGGTTTCTGATTATTATGTTTATTTGGAATTGTCCATACATTAGTGGGAGAATTAGAGTGATCCACCAAAAAACAGATTGCACATGCTACAAACACATGTATAAGAATGAGAAAGCGAGAGAAAACAGCCCTGTACTGTATTTGTACATTGGCTCATCGTGGTCTCCCACTGTTCTGCGGTCTGTGCAAAGAGCAGAGGCCTGTTAATCACACAGACTCATCAGTGCAGTGACAGAGACAGATCCCCTGCACCGCCTGCAGTCACACTAATGCACCCATGATTTCACTCCTGTCCTACAAAGCCACCCTTCACCGATTCCTCCCCACACAGCCTTTGATCTCCTCTTTGAGAAGGAAATCACTAAACGGTATGCGGGGAATCAAAAGTTAAAATGAAGGCACACTCTTTTGTCTACCGTATCCAGTTTTGTGTGCAGAAAGTTGCCGGGTAAGATGGATGGTAAAGTTAAATGAGCAACACTGAGAGCGGAGAGATGTATGGAAGCACACATAAAGCGAGACGGGATGACGGATGAACGGATTACGGAGTTGCACCGGAGCCTTGCTTGTCATTGTTGAGAGGCGAGCAGGAACAGTGAAGCAGGACAGTCCCAGCTGACCTCCAGTCTGTTACAAGCCCCGGCTGGGGACACCACAAGGGAAGAATTCCAGGAAATGCCTCCCGCTTGAGGGCTGTTTCAATTATTGTGATTGTCATGGCAAAGGTTTGTTCGAGGCACTTCTGCTGAGGTACAAACATAAAGGGATGGTTATCCAAAAAATGAAAAAAATCGGTTCTTTTTCTCACCATCAAAAGCGAGGTCATATTCATTTTTCTAAATCTAATTAACCAATGAACAGAATCCATGCTCATTTTCTGTTTAGATAGTCTGTTACTCCAGTACAAAAGTAGAATTAAGAAAGCCAGGATAACAGAAAAAGCGTGGGTTGACCTAGTTTAATCAGTGTATTCTGGTAGTCCATTGCACGTTTGCTGACCAGGATGAGAATGTACATCAGTAATCAAATTAATTGCCTTAATCTGAAAAAGAAAATAATATGATTAAGGGGTTACATGAGTTTAATGACATTCAACGCCAGTTTCCTCTGAGTTTTACGTTACAGCACTTTGAGTCATGGCACCATGTGATTTTGGCTATTTTGTTTTTTTGTTTTATTTATTTTTTGTTTTGTTCATTCATTCATTCATTTTCATTTCGGCTTAGTCACTTCATTAATCTGGGTTCGCCACAGCGGAATGAACCGCCAACTTATCCAGCATATGTTTTAAGCAGCGGATGCCCTTCCAGCTGCAACCCATCACTGGGACACGTCCACACACACCCATTTACACACATACACTACGGACAATTTAGCCTACCCAATTCACCTATAGGACATGTCTTTGGACTTGGGGGACTTGGGGGAAACCGGAGCACCCGGAGGAAACCCACGCCAATACGGGGAGAACATGCAAACTCCACACAGAAATGCCAACTGACCCAGCCGAGGCTCAAACCAGCGACCTTCTTGCTGTGAGGCGATTGTGCTACCCACTGCGCCACCGTGAGGCCCCATTTTGTTTTGTTTTTTTAATGAAATTAATTTAAAAAGCTCAACTGCAGTTCATTTCTCACACTATGCTTGCAAACAGACAACAGAAGATCTCAAGCAACAGGCTACTTCTGCATTTCATTCACTAACTTTTCCCCCCATGACAAACTCGAAGGTATTAGATCAGAGTACGCAGTAAGGACTGGTGGGAAAATTCTCAGCATAGTCACTGTTTCCCGCTCGCACCAAAAAATGTGCTCTCTTGCTTGAAGCCATTCTCATTTGTTTGTCATTAAAAGCCTGACAAATGCCATGTTTGCATCCAGTGCTTCCCACACATAGACTTTACTTGGGCGGGCCACCCAGGTATATTAACAGCCACCGAAGTATATTTAGTGACACATTTATTTATTTATTTATTTATTTATTTATTTACTATTATTATCATCCTTTTACACTATTTTGTATCCGCCTAATATAGCCAAACATCTGCAATAGATTAAGTAGTGGAAAATCCCCTCTTGTTTACCCATTTCGTTCTGTGCATGCGTGAACTGTAAACACTCCCACAGACAAGCACTCTGTGCTCTGGAGACCTTTTTGGCACTTAAAAAATTCGGGTTTCTAAATTTCCTAAAGTGTCCGGGATTCAGCTTTTGCTTTATAAAGCTGTCTTTGTTAATCGTATGCATATTTGCATTACCTTTTTACTTAAGCCTACTTTCACTCGGCTTTCAGCTAACAGCGCACGCGCAGTCACGAGAGCAAGAGAAACATTCAATAATTAATTCTTGAATTTAAGCGACTCAGAAAAACTTTACTATATACTTGGAAAGGACGAAATGACTGGTCTAAACTGGCTGCAAAATATATGTACACCATTAGTAATGGTTAATCAACACAATCTCTCCACTATACAGAAATATGAAATGGCCATATACTGTATGAACATAAATACAATTATTGCTGAAACATTTGAACATACATATCTTTAATTCTGATGGTTGGAAAGTGTGTGTTGAAAACACATTCATTTCTAGTAGCATTGACAGCTAAACAACAAAATAAGCAGGTTTAATCTTAGCCTGGTTGTAAGCCTACTCAGGAGCATGCAAAGAATAAATCACCATAGTAAGATAATTTAGCCTGCTTTTATACAACCAAGTCAGGGCTAAATTCATCCAGGATAGCTTGGAAATCCCAGTTTAATCCCTTATCTTACTTTTGTGCAATACCCTTCTGGATGTTTGTCATATAGTCAACACTTCAAAAAACTGTGATAACTTATTTTCTACATATTTTCCAATTATTATCAGCTTTATTACACAACGGCCTTTATGGTTTTCTTGTTTCGCATCTATCAATTGGCTTTAGAAGACTTACAGAGGTGCACAGGTGCTCATGAGCACTTTTATTGTGGTTTTTTGTAGATTTATAGCTGAACTAAGATTTTATGGCAGCCATTTTTCAACTCCTGTCTAAGAGTGCAAGTGTCCAGCAGATTTTAGTACCAACCCCAATTTAATCCACTTATCTGTAATTTACTTATAATTCTGACCAGTTTGCTTAGCTTATTGTATATAGAACTGTGCAACAATTCTTCTTTAACATCTTAGAGGTTTAATAACTGCTATTTTTTTGGGGGGGGGGGGGGGGGGGGGACAAACTATCCCTTTATATACAAAGGAAATACAATAAAAGAGGTACTATGAATATGGATAACTAACTGGTTATCGTTTGTGTAATAATATAGATAATTAGCATTGCAAGAGCGATGAATGTAAAAGCAGTGCAGATCTCACATCTTAATACGTGATTTCCTGGTATATACCGTGCATTACTTCTAACAAACAGAAAGCAGCACTTTTGCTTTGAGTCTAATGCGAATGTATAATAGATGCAGCCCATTTTCATTTCAGTAAACAGCATCTCTAACCTTGAATAATGGATTCAGCGCCTGCAAGAATGATCGGTGAACCTTGATCTGAGTCCATTGAAGTTTAATATCATTCTGAATGTCAGAATGCTTTACGCCAGAGAAACATAATCCGTTCTCAGCGAAGGTTGGGCTTGTCACTGAGATGTGTTCAAAAACACCTCCAAATTATCTGAGATGAATTTCTGTGCTTCTGTGGAAATGAACAATGTTACAAATACAGTTGAATAATCATCTCTGTTCATTCATTGGATCCAAAAACTATTTCTAGACCCTTCCGAAGATCACAACCGGTTCCTTAAGAGAGAGGCCAGGTTTAAGATTTTGCCATCGGGGTGTAAATATAGCCTGAAGTCCAATGACTGAATGACTCACAACACGAGTCTTAAAAAAGCCTCCATTAAAAATCTCTCAGGCGAGCTTTTCCCGAAGGAGCGACAACCCGATGTCCTCTGAGGTTTTGAGTAGCACATCTGAAACAGCAGAACAAGCTTTTCCACTTTTTGATCCCTGAAAAACACTTGAAAGCATGTTGAGCAATGAGCGGCAGGCACATGTTGAGCGAGGTCACAGGCACTGGCTGCTCTTGAACTACACAGACTCACCGGTGGAATCGATATCTCAGTCCACATATTCAAACCTGTTTTTCGGAACTGGCAGAAGTGCGCCTGATCAGCAAACGGTCATGTGAAAAACAAACTAGAGACTGACAGCACATGCCTTTTTTCATTAAAACTAAAAAGAGTTCCTGTCAGATTGTAGCGTGGCATTATTGGTGTCCAACTGAGCGTGATGACTATTTCAGTGTGAACTTTTTTTCTTTCGAGAACAAAAAAAAGCAGTTTTCCTTTAAATGGCTTTTTTCCCCCCAATACCATCTACAATGCACACTCACTGGCCATTTTAGTAGATAAATTATGTTTATGAGGCCACTTTATTAAACCAGCCAATCACATGCCAGCAATTCAGTGCAAGTGGATGTGAAGACAATAAGCTGAAGTTCAAAATGACCACCATAATGGAGAAGAAAAATGATTTAAGCGACTTTGAACGTGAAATGTTTGTTGGTGTCAGATGGTATGAGTATTTCACAAACATATACTGGGATTTTCATGGACAAACATTTGTGGGGTTTAGAGTATGCAATATGCAAGAGTATGCAGTGAACAGTGCCTTTTTGGTGAAGGTAAGAGGAGAAGTTCAGACTGATCCAAGCTGTTGAAGACAATGGTAACATGAAAAAAACAGTGTTACAACCGAGGTTTGCCGAAGAGCGTCTCTGAACACACAACATGTCAAGCCTTGAAGCAGCTGAGCTCCAGCAACATCAGAAGAGCACACCAGGCAGAAAACTTGAGCTACAACTGACATAGGCTAAGAAAAACTGGTTGGTTGGGTCAGAACTCGATGTAAATGTTTGTATTAACAGTTCAGGCTGATAATAGTGGTGTAATAGTCTGAAGGATATTTTTGTACATATACTGTACCACAGCCTACCTGAGTATTGCTGCTGACCATGTCCATCCCTTTATGACCACAGGTATTGTGATGGTCAATTCCAGCAATATGAAATCATCTCAAACTGTTTTATTGAACATGACAATGAGTTTACCTCCACAGTCCCTATTCATGTGCAGCTGACAAATCTCAGCAACTGTGTGATGCTGTAATGCCGATTTGGAGAAAAATCTCTAAATAATAAGTTTTCACCACAAAGATATAATGTAGTTCTGAACGTAGAGGTGGGTCTAATCTGGAACCAACAAGGTGTGCCTAATAAAGTGGTCAGTGAGTGTATGTCACATGGCAAAACACTGTATTGTTCAAGGGGGAAAAGGACATATTTACAAAAATAATAGTCATATAATTGCATTATTATGCTTCTGCATTTCTAAGACAGCATTCAATAAAGGGCAAACTAAATCAGCTCATCACAAAGTGCTGCACAACTAAACTGATAATTAATCTTGTCACACAGTTGACATTTAAGTTTGTTTCCTTCGTGAGCACGGTTTTCCTTTTCCTGACTCAATCTATGGCCTGATGGGTCTTTAACAAGAGAACAAATTCTACATTCACAAGCATCCACTGGACCATTGCACTGGAATGCAAATAGGTTGGCTGCGGAGAGGGGAAGTGTGCTGGAGTGCCATGTCCTATTGTGGATTTTTTAAAGACATGGCATTTTTGATGATTATTCTAATCCCACCAAGGACCTCTTAGTCTGAACTTTCCTTATCTCCCGCTCCCAGTCATTCTCTCATTAAAAGGCAATCACAGGCCACCAGCTCTAATAAACCTGCAAGTTCCCTTTTAAAATAGTGTGAAAATTGACAATTCTGAAGTCTGCTGTTTCCTTTTTATGATACAGTAAAAATGGTAAAATCATTCATCTAGTGATTTCAGTAAATAAATGTATATTGAAATATTTGCGTAATAGTATATAATGTCTCCAGATTGTAAAGAATATAAAAGCAAAAGTCATTTATATGTATTGTAACATAATGAAGAGCAAGTCTCTTTATTTTTAGCTGGCAGGTATTAAACTCTGGCTGAGCTTCACTGGCATTAAAGATTTGTGGGGGAACTAATCCTTAAAAACACACCTTCGCAAACAGAAAATGTCAGTCTTAACAACAGTAGAAAATGGGAACGTGTGTTAGAGCCATGGCACATTGGCACATTTCTTCCAGGAAGAGAAAAGAGAGAGAATTTTTTTAGCATGGTGTATATACAGTAGTCAACATTTGAAGATGTTCAAAACATTTCATCAAGGTTGTCCTAAAACAATTGAACAACACCCATTTTGTTTTCATGACAATTTTGAAAAACATTTTTGATCCACTTCAAATGTTGACTACTGTAAATATAAATACATCTTTGATCATTTTTATTTATTCAGTAAGTTACAATTCATTAAGTAATCATTCCACCACAGTATCATTAAATTTATTAGCGCTTTTGCAACAGGTGTGACAAATCAGATTTCATTTCTTGAACTTCCTTAGCTGGCCCTTTTAAATGTGAAGATCTTCAAACCATCAAAATTTACTTACAATTAAACTCCATATAGTAATTATCTTTACCAAAGAAACTGATCACATTGATTAGATCAAAATCAGTTTGTTTGTTTGTTTGTTTGTTTGTTTGTTTGTTTGTTTGTTTGTT